>CAHIKZ030001429.1:540000-734068 GCA_903632075.3 Acanthosepion pharaonis | reverse complement strand
TTTTTTTTTGTTTGTGGCCTCTAATAACAATGTCTGGGTCGTTGGCTTTGATTGTTCTGTCAGTGTGTATTGTGTAGTCCCATAGAATTGTACCAGGTCCTATCTCTGTAACTGGGTCTGGTTGGTGTTCATACCAGTTTCTTTCAGTTTCCTTCCCGTAAAAGTTGCATATTTTCCATTGCAGATTTTGGCCCACTCTGTCATTCCGGGTTTTATGCTCAATGGGTGCCAATATCGTGCAACCTGATACAAAATGATCAATTATTTCTGGATATTTATCACAGAATATTCATTTTGGGCTAACACAATATTTTAGCATGTTGTGCTTGATAATTCCTAGTTAACAAGCATTGGTCATGTGCAGCAAGGATAAAACCTTCAGTCTCAGCTTTCAACCCTGCACTACGTAGCCACTGATGGGTGTGGGTTTTGTCTACGTCAGCTTGTTTGGTACGGGCAGAATATTGGCCATGAAGCGGTTTATCTTGCCATTGTTTCTGTATCTGGTCGGTTGCATTTCTCTTTGCTTTCTTTTTTAAGCATTTTGCAGCTTCAGCCGGTACATTGTTCTTTTCTTGTATTTCTGAACCTATTTGAAACTCCATTTTGAATCTTTTGGCTTCCTTTATTACGGAGTAAAGACGCTTACTACTTTCATGTTCTTTGACACATAACATCATCCAGCAGCCTTCTGTAGTTTCCAAGTATCTTTGGAGGCCAATTATTATTATTATTATTATTATTATTATTATTATTATTATTACTTCCTTTGGTTTCAGGTCAGAAATGGCACCATGACATTTTTCACTGAGCAGTTTGGAAAAGAAATCAGACAGAATTTACACAGATAAAGCCCTTCATAAATTGTGGGCTATATTTGTGAGAACAATATTTTGTATTTCTTTAAGGCATGGTTTACAAGGAATCCCTTCAATGAGTCTGTTGGAATCTTACCAATCACTAGGAAGACATCGACATCTGGAATTGTTGATGTCCTCATATTAAACATTTTTGAGATTTCGATTTCAAGTTCCTTGTATTTTGATAGTTTTCTGAAAATGTTCAAAGATACATTGTAGTTTACAGGGTCGACCATGTCAATAAGAAGGCACATTTTCTCTTTTCGGTCTCTAATCCCGATGTCTGGGTGATTAGCCTTGATTATTATTATTATTATTATTATTACTATTATTATAATATATAATAATTGTTTATCATATAAATTATATAGTTATGAGTATTATTCTGACTTCGGGAATTTCCATAATCTTCATTTTTACTCTTTGAAAAATGAAAAATTACATCGTTTATTCCAAGACTAGGTTATGGGAAAAAACAGGATTTAGGAATTTTGTGTGACGCCAAACTTTCAAATAAGGAGTGTAATGCTGTTTTTTACCTGTGTTCTAAGATCGACCATTAGCACCGTTTATTCATTACAAGAATTATGTATTCTTTGGCTTAAATACATCAGAACATACTGATCGTCGGAATAAGCATCTCCAAAAATAAAATCGTGACGTGATCACCACGAAACGAAGAGAGAAATTATTCCTATCATCGGCGCTGAGTTAAATACGTCATCCATCAAAGCCATTATCAGAAGGCCGATAGCAGTCACGCTTGACTTCAAGATCAACAAGTAGTTCCTTTGGCTCGAAGCCAAGTCAACTATTCAAGAATCTGACTTAGTACACGCTTATTCATGCTTATAAATACTTTTGTTCAAAACATCAGTATATTTATTCAAAACCTATGGACATCTATTCACACACACACAGATATATATATATATATATATATATATATATATATATATATATATATATATATATTTTCCGAAATGTAACTAAGTTTATTCAAAAGAAAAGTTGCTTTCATTCAAAGACCTTTATTGTGGAGTTAAGTAATTTGAAAAACATAAAATACGTATCGATTTGAAGGTGAAAATAAATACTTCATATGCAATGACACATTTTCAGAAATGTTTTGTTTCAGAGATATCCTTCCTCGCCCCCACTAGCAAAAGACATGAACCCACTGCATAAAAAAAAGAAACAGAGAAAAATCTATCTCCTCTCAAACGACGTAAACAACTCTGTAAATGGGTGATCGTGGAAACATTGAACTATCGAAAAATAGTTCGATCAATCTGATAAAAAAAGCTGCAAAGGATAATTTCTAACTGAATTTCTGGGATAAAAAAATTATTATTATTTACACTATTTATCTTAGAACTATCGTCATCATTTTGTTATTTTTATCACAACGTTTCGACCGTTACCGGTGACCTTCATCAGGTGTCTATTGACGCAGAAAACGTACAGATTATTCTTAACTGAATCCTTTATTTAATCTACGTGGGGTGGGAGTGGACTTCTATTACCACTCTCCCATGTCTAGGGATATATCGTATAGTTCCTATTTTTAGTACTGCTCGGTTATTTCACTCTGTCCAAGTAAACATTGCCGGACCCAGGGATTGAACTCACAATTCAGGACCCAGAGCCTCCGTTACTTCAGAAACTCGAAAATTAAAAGCGAATGTTGTCAGCGCCTGCTCGTATCCGATCATCGGGATCGTCATCCTCTCTCGTTTTCCCTTTCACCTCTCAGGTGACGGTGGTGAAAATGGCTATGAAGGCCCAGCCTAATACTGAAGCGTAGTCAAAGAGGGTTTTACGAGGCCATTAGCGTGAATTTGATTTGGGGGGAAAAATCAGCGCAAAGGAGAAGCACATACACTTGGTCAGAAGTTCCTCCCACGCGGCTCAAATGGGACTGAAACAAGGGAAATGTGGTAAATTTAGTTGCATAAAGCCCTCAGATGGTTGGTCCGTCAAGGTCCGCTTTATTTATACCAGCTCGACTGGTGCCTCCCTCTTCCTCTGACTTGAGATCGTGTAGATCGTTTTCTATTATTGTTAGGTCTGTCAAGGTCCGTTTTAATGCCAGCCGGACTGGTGCTGCCCTCTTCCGATGGCTTAAGATCGTGAAGTTCGGTTTATATACCTGTTTGGTCTGTCAAGCCCAGCTTTAGTTATGCCAGATCGACTAGTATTGCCCTCGTCTGCTAGCTTGAGATCGTGAAGATCGTTTTCTATTCGTGTTTGGTCTGTCAAGGTCCGCTTGAGTTATGCCAGCTCGACTGGTATTGCTCTCTTCCGCTGGCCTGAGATCGTTTTCTCTTCTTGTTTGATCTGTCAAGCTCCGCTTTAATGCCAGCTCGAGTAGTATTGCCCTCTTCCGATGGCTTGAGATCGTTTTCTATTCTCGTTTGGTCTGTCAAGGTCCGCTTTAGTTATGCTAGCTCGACTGGTATTGCCCTCTTCCACTGGCTTGAGATCGTTTTCTATTCTTGTTTGGTCTGTCAAGGTCCGCTTCAATACCAGCCCGACTGGTGCTGAACTCTTCCACTGGCTTCAGATCGTGAAGTTCGTTGTCTATACCTTTTTGGTCTGTCAAGGTCCTCTTTAATGCCAGCTCGAGGAGTAGTGCCCTCTTCCGCTGGCTTGAGATCGTGAAGATCGTTTTCTATTCTTGTTTGGTCTGTCAAGGTTTGCTTTAGTTATCCCAGCTCGACTGGTATTGCCCTCTTCCTCTGGCTTGAGATCGTTTTCTATTCTTGTTTGATATGTCAAGGTCCGTTTTAATGTTTCTATTCTTGTTTAATATGTCAAGGTCCGACTGGTGCTGAACTCTTCCACTGGCTTCAGATCGTGAAGTTCGTTGTCTATACCTGTTTCGTCTGTCAAGATCCGCTTTAGTTATGCCAGCTCGACTGATATTACTCTCTTCCGCTGGCTTGAGATCGTTTTCTATTCTTGTTTAGTCCGTCAAGGTCCGCTTTAATGCCAGCCCGACTAGTATTGCCCTCTTCCGCTATCTTGAGATCGTAAGATTGTTTTCTATTCCTGTTTGGTCTGTCAAGGTCCGCTTTACTTATGCCAGCTGGACTGGTATTGCCCTCTTCCGCTGGCTTGAGATCGTTTTCTTTTCTTGTTTGGTCTGTCAAGTTCCGCTTTAATACCAGCCCGGCTGGTAATGCCATCTTCCGCTGGCTTCAGATCGTGAAGTTCCTTTTCTATACCTGTTTGGTCTGTCAAGGTGCCGTTTAGTTATGCCAGTTTGACTAGTATTGCCCTCTTCAGCTGGCTTGAGATCGTTTTCTATTCTTGTTTGGTCTGTCAAGGTCCGCCCTTAAAGCCAGCTCGACTAGTATTGCCCTCTTCCGCTAAGATGAGATCGTGAAGATCGTTTTCTATTCCTGTTTAGTCTGTCAAGTTCCGCTTTATTGATGCCAGCTGGACTGGTATTGCCCTCTTCCGCTGGCTTGAGATCGTTTTCTAAACCTGTTTGCTCTGTTAAGTTCCGCTTTAGTTATGCCAGCTCCACTAGTATTGCCCTTTGAGCTGGCTTGAGATCGTGAAGTTCGTTTTCTATACCTATTTGGTCAGTCAAGGTCCGATATAATTATGCCAGCTCGACTGGTATTCCTCTCTTCCGCTGGCTTGAGATCGTTTTCTATACTTGTTTGGTCTGTCAAGGTCATCTTTAATGCCAGCTCGACTAGTATTGCCCTCTTCCGCTAGCTTAAGATCGTGAAGATCGTTTTCTATTCCTGTTTGGTCTGTCATGGTTCGTTTTAGTTATGCCAGCTCGAGTAGTATTGCCCTCTTCCGCTGGCTCGAGACCGTTTTTGATTCATGTTTGGTCTGTCAAGATCCGCTTCAGTTATGCCGGCTCGACTGGTGCTGCCCTCTTCCGCTGGCTTGAGATCGTTTTCTCTTCTTGTTTGATCTGTCAAGCTCCGCTTTAATGCCAGCTCGACTAGTATTGCCCTCTTCCGATAGCTTGAGATCGTTTTCTATTCTTGTTTCGTCTGTCAAGGTCCGCTTTAATGCCATCTCGACCAGTATTGCCGTCTTCCGCTGGCTTGAGATCGTGAAGATCGTTTTCTATGACAGTTTGTACTGTCAAGGTCCGCTCGACTGGTATTGCCTTCTTCCGCTGGCTTGAGATCGTTTTCTAAACCTGTTTGCTCTGTTAAGCTCCGCTTTATTTATGCCAGCTCCACTAGTATTGCACTCTTGAGCTGGCTTCACATCGTGGTTCGTTTTCCATACCTATTTGGTCTGTCAAGGTCCGCTTTAATGCCATCTCGACTAGTATTGCCCTCTTCCGCTATCTTGAGATCGTAAGATCGTTTTCTATACCTGTTTGGTCTGTCAAGGCCCGCTTTAGTTATGCCAGCTCGACTAGTATTGCCCTCTTCCGCTGGATTGAGATCGTGAAGATAGTTTTCTATTCTTGTTTGGTCTGTCAGGGTCCGCTTTATTTATGCCAGCTCGACTGGTGCTGCCCTCTTCCGGTGGCTTGAGATGGATTTCTATTCCTGTTTGCTCTGTCAAGGTCCGCTTTTGTTATGCCAGCTCGACTGGTATTACACTCTTCCGCTGGCTTGAGATCTTTTTCTATTTTTTTTGTTCTGTCAAGGTCCGCTTTAATGCTAGCCCGACTTGTGCTGCCCTTTTCCGCTGGCTTGAGATCGTGTTCTTATTCTTCTGCTGATGGGGATCGGGGAATAATCACATTCAATCTGGTCCTCTTTTTTTCGACCTTATCGCCGCCATGGGTGCCCTACAGGAACTAGAACTCCAGGCGGCTTTGTTCTTGGGATCACTGGGAAAAGTAAGCCCTCTACCATGACAAGGATTGATAAATGCAAAAATATACACTGTATACCGCGCAGATACACAATATAAAGCCTAAATTTATACACTGTGTACAACGCATATAATTCAAAATACTTTAGACAAAGCTAATGCCTTAAAATAAACGCATAAGATAATCTATATCCGAAAAAATACCCAAAAAAAAACTAGTATCAAGAAAACTCTAAATAACCAAATTAAGGAAATATTATAGAAATTAACAATAAACAGAATAAGGAAATATTATAGATTTAACAAATTAAGGAAACATTATAGAAATTAACAATAAACACCTTAAGGAAATATTATAGAGTTAAGGAATATTATAGAAATTAACAATATTGTAGAATATTATAGAAAATTAGAGAAATATTACAGATTTAAGGAAATATTATAGAAATTAACAATAAACAAATTAAGGAAATATTATAGAATTAACAAATTACAGAAATATTACAGAAATTAACAAACTCCGAATACACACAAAAGTAAATAATAATAATCAACGACAAATAAATAATAAATAATGAAAAAATAAGTTAACAACCCAAAATAATATCTACAAATATTCGCATTAAAATCCACAATTATGGCTACTCAATAGCATAAAGAATAATTTGAAACAATCGTTGGTCCCAACCACATACACACAACAGCCATTTGGATAATACAATAGACCTTATTACCCATAATACATCATTGACCAGAGTATATAACTAGTCGTATCCAAACACAAACACATGTGGAAACTTACATAAATATATATATACATACACTACAATTCAAATGTTTGAAGCAACCTCCAGAATTAAAATTGGATGAACTTAACAGAAGAGTGAAAAAAATATGAAGAGCACTTATAATCTTTGAAAAAAGAATAGAATCAATTATCAAATTTATAATTTGAGAAAATTTTGCTACGAATGACAAAATTTTGTGCTACATTATGCAAAGCTAACGGAGGCTATTTTGAAGTGGGCAAAATTTAATCATAAAAAATCATTTTTCTTTTAGGTTTATATTTACGTTGTATTGAGCACTTTACGTAGTTACTTTTGCCTTACTCGTTTTCCGTTTTTTTTTTCTTTGGACTCTGAGATTGAATTCGGGACGATTGTTTTCGCCTCAATTACATGTTCTTAGTTCTTTCTTTTTTTTGTCCCTTATTTCTCCTTGGGCACTGGTTTGTTCAATTACAAGCCAAAATATCTAAATTTTTTCCAAACAAGTATAACTATAACTATATATATATATATATATATATATATATATATATTTTGTATGATAGGTGCACCAATCGATGTCGCCGTACGAGGTCTTAACAATTCAGTTTTCTTTGAAAAAGAACCGCTGGACCCCCACAAATATGGTTTGATCATATTTGTGGAAAATTGTGTGGAAACAGCGATCCTTTTTATAATAACTATTAACATAGAAATTGTGCACAGTGGGCCATGAAATCTCACAAAGCCTTCTTCAATATATATATATATATATATATATATATATATATATATATATATATCTTAACATATATATTGGAAGTCTTTTCAGACTTTGGAAGACCTATGATTCGAAGACAATCTCACCTACTCTGTTTTTCTGACTGTTTTTCAATGGTTGTCAAAAGATGTAAATAGACCTGTAGGTAAAGTGGCACCCCAGGTACTATTAAATGCCTAACAATTCATAAAATGTTTGCGGTTTGCCAAGAAACATCTAACATTTGTTTTCTTATTTCTGTGACTAAGTCGAATGGAAAATAAAATTTTTCATGATGAAAAGATTAATTATATAACGGTAAACATTTAAATCAAATTATTTAATATCCAAACTTGATAAAGTTTACTATTTCTTCTACGAAGCTGTTTCAAAATTTGGGCTGTCATTTGCTGCGTAAGACGTGAGACACCAGCAAAGACTGCTTCAATCTAGCCTAACAGGTACTGGTAGAATGAATATATGCATACATCAGGGGGCATCGATTCTAATATTAAGGTCATAAATCAACTTTTGCTTTTATGGTCTCACACTTTAATATCCAAATATGTTTTTTTATTCATTAAAAACTCAAATAGTTAGCTCTTTCACATTTATTCATGCCCAAAAGAGACCTAGAAGTGTTATCAATATTCGAGAGTTTTGCACATCTGGCAGACAAGAAGCTACACAGGCATTGCAGAAATTTAACCAGAGGAAAGAAATTACCTCAAGTGAGAGCTCTTACCTTCTCCCCTGAAGTAGCTGACATACATACAGCGATCAAAGGTATTTTTCTAAGTTTCCACGGACTGCTGAAAGAGAAAATATCTTAGTTCACACAAAATTTATTTTTCTAACATAGTCTCTTTTTTGTCAATGCACTTGATTGAATTGCGAATATTGATAAAGTAGATCAATAAAAATTTCGAATCAATATTAAATTAAAAACTGCATCCCTTCTAAAGCTGGAGACGCTGATCAGCCTAATATGTGTGTATTTGTTTGGAGATATGTGTATGTAACAATACACACATATACACACATATACACACATTTTTTCTGCATAACAATTAACGGGAAGTGTGCAAAATAACGATGATCCACCCGTCCTAATTCAAGTTGTATTTGTATGTGAAAAGAAAAAAAAGAACTTTAGTTATATAAAAATTATAACAGACAGATATAAATTACGGGCAATTTAACCGTGTTTCATTTCCTTGTTAGAGCCAATTAAGAAGAAATATATAAATATAATTTATGTACATAAACTGTGAAATTGGGAAATATGTTGCTTTTTTTTTCTTTTCAAAAAGAAATATAACTTGAATTTGGGCGAGTGGGTCATCGTTTGTGTGAAAGAGTCAGTACATGTGTGCGTGCTTCATAGTATTAATGGGGTATACAAGAGATAGTTAGAACTTAGTTCTTACTGTGAACCGTGTCGCCGTTTTCAGCGCGGTTGGTTTTTGCGTGTGGACGTAAATGGGGTTTTGCTTCTGTGTGTCTCATGTTTTGACTTCTGTGTGTCTCATGTTTTTGAAATGTGGGTTTTGACTTCTGTGTGTCTCATGTTTTGACTTCTGTGTGTCTCATGTTTTGACTTCTGTGTGTCTCATGTCAAAATTGTTGCTCCTCAATTGTTACCTTTTAATATATATATATATATATATATATATATATATATATATATATATATATATATATATATATATATATATATATGTCTGCAAATCCTTTGTTTTTGAGTTATTAGGTTTAATGTTTACGTTAAACACTGTTAAATATACAGTCCAAGATACAATCCCAAAATACTTTTACAAACTTTGCGAAGAGGTCTCCTCACACCAAATCAAGTGAAAATATCCATAGAAAACATGGACATTGTGGTAGCTCAAGACAGCAACTCATAACAAATATTGAAAATATCCTCCTTTTGTTCCTGCACCCAATCGGATCACTGTCTGGAGAACCTTTTTAAATAAACCCAGACGGTGTCGAATGGTTTCCAACCCCCAAATTTTGTAAAAGTATTTTGATACACGTATATATATATATATATATATATATATATATATATATATATATATATATATATATATATTATTATTATATATAATTTTTTCAATAATTATTTAAATAATGCTATAATTATATTATTTATTATATTGTATTATTATTTGTATATCATATATAGTTTTAATGTAATTTTTAATTTTAGATGTTATCTTTTTACTTTCTTAAAAAATCTTTTAAAAAATCTCAAATTTTAAAATCCTTTTAAGTAATTTTCTTTATAAATTAGATGTTAATATTTTAAATATAGGTCAAGGTTAATTTAATTGTTTTCTTGTCTTAGACCAGACACTCCCTCCTCTACTATCATAATATTAGACATTTCTTTAAATTCTCATGGGCTACATCCTTTGTAAGTTTCTCCTTTTCTTTTTTCGTTTTTTCCCCCTTTTTTCCCCTTTTTCTTTCTTCCTCTTTTCTTCATTTATTCTTTATTTCTTTATATGTCTGAGTTGACAAGGCCTACAAGGAAGACTTGTGGGTCAAAATAGCTATTCGAATGAGGTAATTTTAGATTTTTATTTTATGTTATATATATATATATATATATATATATTTGTATTATATATTTAGGATATATATATATATATATATATATATATATATGTATGTATGTATGTATATATAAATATAGGTAACTATACTTGTCTCGAAAAACCTTCGAATTTTTGATTTGCCAATAATCAAATCAATCTCGAAGGAAAAAAAAAGGTTTTAAAAAAAGAAAGAGCCAGAAACATGAAAGTCTGTTGAGAAAAATCGCACAGATACAGGTTTAAAGCCCAAAGGAAAAACCCCGACACGAGTAAACAACTAACAAAAGAGCTCAATACAACCGTAGAGCAGACCTAGATAAACCTAGTGAGCCAGACAAACCTACCTAGGTTTCACATAAACTGGCTTTCCCTGACGATCCGCTTAGGTGAAACCTGGGTAGGTTTGTCTGGCTCACTAGGTTTATCTATCTATCTATATATCTATATATATATATATATATATATATATATATATATATATATATATATACAAAGAGTTGTTTTCAAAATTCTGAGGGCGAATGATATGAAAGTTTCTTTAAGAAAAAAAGTAAAATATTAAATATGATTATACTTATATGAAAAGCTGTTTTGAACCAAAACACTTTTTTTGGAAGAGCCGAATACAGAGAACTGGTGTGAATTTAAAACAAGGTTCCCAAATTTTTTCCGAAGATTTTGAATTCATAATATTAAATAATGAATGTTATTTTCTGATAGTTTGTCCTGCATCATTTTTTTAAAACTGCGGAAAAAAGAATTTGTTGCTATAAAATACCACTCCCAAGGGTACATTGTATTTATGTATTTAAATTATATATTTGAACTCTGATTTCCGAATCTTCAAAACGTTCAATTGAAATATTTTAAAAGTTTCTTTTGTGAACTGAAATATAGAATGGGTGGAATTCTTCTTCTGTTTAACCAAATTCCTTACTTAAATAAAGCCCAATGACCCACATGCGGCATATTGACACTTTCAAAAAAAACCTGTCAATAGAGGGAAATAAACATAAATAGTAAATTAAATACCAAAATTACACTAAGTTATTTTTTCGTGATTCAGAATCTTGTGTCAACGAAATTCTATTCCATGGCCATATAAATTGTTATTTTTAATATCATTATCAGGATATTTTTGGTCCATTTAAGAAAAAAATGAACCAATGACAAAACATCAAAATCTCAGGGTGTTTCATTAAGACAGATTATATATAAGGGTGTTTCATTAAGATGGATCAAAATCAGCAGTAAATGAATCAATGTTATTGGTGAAAATTTATTTATTTTTATTGGATCATGTTATTTAAATCATTTTTATGCGTGAATTTCAATATCGCTTAAAAATAATTCCCATTTAAAAAAATCCAGAAAATCGATTGGAATAAAACAGGTTGCTCTAATTTTTTTTTTTTTTTTAACCTGCAATTTGCAATAAGAAAAAAAAATCTTAATAAACAAAATCATATTAGCCCTAATTTTGGCCTTGTTTAAATTAATCTCTTTTTTCAAAATGAGAATACCATGTACGAAATATGTGAACAACGACAAAGTTCTAAGAAAATGGAAACAAATTGGACATATAAAATAAGGGTGTTTCAAATAGTCATCAAAGTCAGCAGTAAATAAATCAGTGTTAATGGTGAAAAATTATTTATTTCTCTATTGGATCATATTATTTAAATCATGGCAATTATGTATGAAATATAATATCGCCCAAATGTCCGCTAAATCTGAAAGAAAAAGAAAAAAATATCATTAAACACTTAAACTTTATTTACATTTAAAATCGGTCCAAGTTATTGGAACACGCTCCTTGATCATCGACTGAAATTTCCAACATGTCTCCAATTAAATTTTCTACTCTGTAAATTCAAATGATATATAAATCTAACATTTGACAGGGAAACTTGTCAGATTACTGGTCTTATTTTGTAAACAAAGTTAATACTGTTGAAAATGCTATAATCTGTTAAATTAATTATAATCTGGAAGAGTTCTGAAAAAAGAAAAAGAAAATGGTGATTGAATTTAAATTATTGTTATAATTTGTGGCGAAAAATGATGCATTTCAATATTACTCAATGATCTTACCGATGTGACCTCCATCTTCAGGCTTTCTCCTTCTATATTTTGGATAGGAGCGATTCCCCTATTCAAATTTAAATTTAGTTTTAATCAAAGGGAAACAAAATTCAGTAGTAGGGGATCCCCTTTAATCAAAATGAAATATACTTATCCAAGAACCCAAGGAGTCATTCCCTTGTTCAAATTTAAATTTAATTTATATCAAAAGGAGAAAATTTAGTGTTTGTGGGGAATGCCCCTGGGGACCCCCTCTGATCAAAATGGAATATATACTTATCCAAGTACCCTGAGTAGTGTAGTTTCAGAAGATATATGGTTATGTGGGTCTATCTCCAAAACCCTGCGAGGAGTTGGATAAAAACAAACAGGCAGAGGCTACACAATGATTGTCTTTAATACAACTTTTTTCTTTTAACTCTGCTATGCATATTAACTTTCCATTGGCGGTTGTCACATTGTGTAAAATTCTGTAAATATTGGACGGGATCCTTTATTTAAACCACGCAGCTTGTCATTCGTTTACCTGTTAAATCAATCCTCCCGGATAAGTGAATTTCAGAGTCCCTAACTATCTACATCTATATTTTTCATAGATTACCAAAAAGCATGCGTCCGGGGTATGACGAAAAACTACATCCACATCTTGCGTAAGACGATAAACTACATCCGCGTCCTGGGTAAGACTATAAACTACATCCGCATCCTGGGTAAGACGATAAACTACGCCCAACAGCAAGGAGGTTTTGAGGAGCATGGAACCACCTCTTATTTGCTGATGTTCCCAGGTTCAACCTGACCCAGGGTGGTAGCATCTGTTAGGATCACAGCTATTGGTAAATAGTTAACCCCCAAGCAGTATGAAAGTGTAAAAAATAGTGTAAATATAGCTTTTAATACCAAAAATACTCTGTAAAAATGATTACCAGCAATACACTTTTGAAGAAAACTTATTACCAGCAATACATTATTACCACCAACACTTTATTACCAGCAATACATTTTTGAAAAATAAATGTTGTAACATATACATTTTTAAAAAAATAAATTACCAGCTATACATTTTAAAGAATATACCAGCAATGCATTTTTGAAAAAAATATTACCAGCAAAAAAAAAAAAAAAAAAATGTCGGTATTATATAAACTTTTGAGGTTGATATGCCGTAAAACAAACCAAACCAAAACATGTTTAATAATTTATGCCTGTTCCTATTTTTTAGCTAGGGAAACTTTATTTATTTGGTACAGATATTAGAATAATCCATAACATTTTCATTTTATTCTCCACCAATTTCAAGCACATTCTTAAATTAATCGTTTCTTTCATGCAACAAAACAAAGTACCTGGACATCAGGAATGATACAGTGAACGATTCCAGTCCAACATGAATACCGCTCTCTGAATATCAAATACCAGAAATCCATTGACTAGATTGGGGTACATAACTGGCGATAGCTTCAGACATGAATTTTAAAAAAAATTTAATTCTTTGTTCTTCGCTTAGACTGGCTACTAACCAAGAACGTGTTGAAATAGAATTGACAGGATGAATTATAAAAAAAAAATCCCACGTAAACTTTGACATTTTCTTTCATTTGAAATAATGTTATTGTTTTGATTCGAACATTTTTTAATAAATAAACCCTGGGCCAGATATTCTAAAATATTTTGAAAAGAAGTTTCGATATTATTTTTTTTTATAATATATTTATATATATATATAATATATAGTATATTTATATATTTTAAAATGTTAATGGATCAACAGACATCCTTATATTTCAATTGAAAAATCGGATAAAAAACAGGTTGGAATACCTGTCGACTTCATTCAATTATTCATAAATTTAATTTATATTTACATTCAAACCTTTAAAATTCCAAAAAATTTAATTCGTCCTTATAAATCAAATTCAATCAGATCAATTTATTCATGTTTAGAAAAAAATTTTTTTTAATTGAGTTTATACAGTGAAAAGCATTTTATAAAAAAACTCTATTCGGACAACATCTTTCCAAGAACCAGTGCTTTGTGGAACAGACTAAAGGCCTTTTTAATGGTGGGTATCTCTGATCCATATATTTATATCCAAAATAAATATATAAAAAAAAACAAAGGCAATCCAGTAATCAATCAACTCCCCAATAATGAAACCCTGTCCCCAACAATGGAAAATTTTCGGTCCCCCAAAATAATGCAACCAATTATTTCGACAGACATCCGACAGTTCACAAAGCGCAGATACTACACTTTGATGTATTTATTTTATCGTAAAATACAATTGTGGCACAAGGCCAAAAAAGGGGGGGTTGAGGCTGGTCTTCACTAACTATCCTATACCTAGCTAATCAGATTCACGACCCATTCACTCATTACAATTTGCCCATTCACCACAAGAACTCATCCATCACCAAACAATCCTCCATACACCATAATACCACATCCTCTCAAGGGAGACCTACAAAACGCCCCCATGCATAAAAAATTTAATGATAATAATATATATACAAAAATCTAATGATGATCAATGAGAGGGGAGGAGATGAACCCAATAAAACAAACTAAAAATAAAAACAAAGTCAAATTAAACATAACTGATGTTAGTAGGGCCCGTCCAACCCTCAAAACAGAGAGGCCGCTGTATTCTGCCCATTGGACAAAAAAATCAAGCTCTCTCTACTAAGAGAGGGGGAAAAAAGAAAAATCATACGGGCATGGGAAAATATAAACTGACCCAGTCGAGATGAAAAAAAGGGGCAAAAACAAACTGGGGAGGTTGGGAATCTCAAACTGGATCATAACCAAAGAAGTGGCCAGGAACAGGCCAGGAACAACACTTACTCACATTAACTAGGTACACAAAAGCTTGTCTAACCTAACCAGGGGAGGGCTCCACAGGAAACCACCCCGATGTGACCTAAAAAGAAATCAAATCAAGGCTAGCCCCGTTCAAACGAACCAAGCTCGCCTCTTTCACCCACCTTTCGCTGAAGACTGTCGAATGCAATCGTTTTCTATCAGTTCTAATCTTCATCTTGAGCTGATGCTCAAAAAATCGGATCAGATCCTGATGAGAAAGAAGATTGCCTCGCAAGACTTCCTCCTGTCGCGTCGTCCAAATCACCATTTGGGCTGTGGCTGGCAGCGTCAGAAACACCATCCGTTTCACCCCAGAATACGGGGGCGACACATTGTCATATGCGTATCAATGATCAATGATCACGAGCTCAGCTCGCCGACATGGTCCCATAAGACGCGGACCCGGGGACAATGGTAGAAGGCGTGCGAAGCCATTTCTTCTAAATCAAGGTCACACCGTTTAGTCTGGTAAATCCACCAAGTCCCATATGAAGACCTTGTCATTGAGAGGCAGCCGAATCCGAGTCAATCGCCAGGTAAGCGAAAACTCAGGGTTACTGAGATAATCCACCGCTGGCGCCCAAGACCAGAAAGAGCGAATCTCCTCCTCCGACAAGTCGAACCGCTAACGTAAAGGATCCTTCGCGACCTGCTCCACAAAATAACGATAGAAGACCTTCCTAGGCCGTGAAAGGTCACTGACCGAGGGATGATCGTCAAAGCCGACCGACACTCGCGAAGGAAAACCGATTGATCCTGGGGTTTACGATGGCGCTCAACCCGCGAGATAGGGGGACCGATAGTAAATAAAGGGAACGCGTCCCTAATAATCCCCGCCATAATCGAATCTCCTGTCAATGCGCGGCGTAGGAGAGCCAATCTCGAGGCTCGTTTGTGGCTCGCCAAATGTGACATTCCCAGCCCCCATGACATGACACGGATGTTGTGCACAGACTTCTATGTCGACCTGATTCCGCGTCCCCTCCATAAAATGGAGGATAGCCAGCGCTCGAGCGGCTTCTTGTGGTCTTTTACAGAGAGGAAATACGGACAATCGATAAAGGACAATCGGGAAAAACGTATGTAACACACGCCTCCGCCCTGCCCTTTTTACGGACAACCTCCGTCGACGCCAAGTCTGACCGGCCAGGTCGACCTTTGCTCGTACTTCAGACCAATTTTTCTCCATCTGGAGGTCGGGTCCAAACCACACTCCAAGAATGCGGACAGGGCCGTCCGTCCAACTGAAGGGCCCCGGAAAATCGACCCCTTCCAGGCACCTAACCGCAAGCTGGACGACTTGTCGCGGTTAATCTTTGCCCCTGTTACCTTTTCGTACCGATCAAGCGCCTTCAGTGCCGCCTCAATGTCGCTGCGGGACAACACGAAGGTAGGTACGTCATCGGCGTACGCGGAAACCCTGGCTCGAGCCCCTCCAGGAACGGTGATTACACGTTTTGCCGCACTGTCCCTCAGCCGGCGAAGGAGAGGCTCCAACGCCAAAGCATAAAGTAGGGACGACAGTGGACAACCCTGACGAACCGACCTAGACAGCGTCAAAGCGTCCAACAGCTTCCCGTTCACCGGTACCACAGCACAGGGGGAGCGAAACAGGAGGCTAATCCACCTGCAGAAGTCGGGTTCGAATCCGGCGGCCTGCAGGACATCAGCAATGTAGCGATGGTCAACCCTATCAAATGCCTTGGACTGATCCAAATTGATCAGCGCGGCTTCTTCGTCGTCTTTACACCCTCTATGATCGTGCAGACCAGATGCAGGTTGCTCTGAATTGTTCGGCCCCTCACAGCACAAGTCTGCTCAGGACCCAACAGAGACTCGGCAACTGACTGCAAACGCTCCTTCAAGATCTTGGCCCAAATCTTTAACTCAGCGTTATGGGCCTTTAATCATCTAATTTCCCCACAACACACCCTTGCCCTTTTCAACAGCGGGATCACACCCCTGTTGAACCGGTCGGATGGCCCCCTGACGGAACCAGTTGTTGAACACAACTGTCAAAATCAGGGCAAAGATGTGCGACAGCCTCAAGTAAAATTTATAGGGCAAGCCATGCAGACCGGGCGACTTGCCTCTGCCGACCTTCTTCAATGCCAAGTAGTCTTGGCCCTCCGTAATCTCTCCCTCGTAGCTATCCGCTTCAGTTGACGAAACCAGGCTCCTTGGTAAAGCAGCTCTCGAAATGCCGCCGCCAAAACGAAGAGTGTGTCCCTCCGAGGTTTCGACTTCATGAATGTGCGATCGCCACCGACGGATCTCTTCCTTGCGCAAATCTGCGCCCATATACACCGCTTCGGAAGACAGCTTGCTTAACCTATGTCTAATTACCTGGCCCATGTAGCGCTCGCTAGTCAAACGCTCCAGGGCCTCTCTAGCTAAGGCTATCTTTAGGGAACCCCCAACACGCCACCGCCAGGAAAAAAACTAGCCTTAAGGTCAGGTCTATCTAGGGCAAGCCGTTTGCTGAAATCAGTGATGAACCTAATTCTAAGTCTCTCCCACCACTTATTCCCAATAACCACCTCCACTAACCCCACGCTGCCCTAAGATAGCTGCTCCTGAAAGTCCCGCCAATCTAGTAAAGACAGATTTAACTTCCAGTAACCAGCCATTCTAAGCCTACGATCTAACGCCACCCGTGCACAAACGAGTTTGTGATCCGAATTGCCTACCCAGTGGAACGTGGGACAATCTAACAAGTCTACGTCGGCTGCTCTAACTAACATTCTATCCAGGTAGCTAACTACCCGGGTAAAAGGACAATTAAGAGCCCATGTTCCCATTTCCCCATCCCGGGTTGATCGACCCGGTATCTATCGACGAGACCAAACTCTTCCATCAGATCAACCAGGCTACGATCGACCCTTCACCCTTCTAGCTCCCTGCCCCCTACCTAACTTGGGGTCCAGGATTACTTTAGTGGGTGTGACAGACTAACGGAAGTCACAGAATTCTATATAAAGATTTCCTTTCCTTCAACTGAATATTTAATCCTAATCGCCTTCAGGATTTTAGTTCCTCTGAAATCAAAGAAATTCATCTTGGTCGCAATACTAAAGTTCTAAAGCGAAACAGAAACCAACTTAAAACCAATTTCATCTGTCATACTTCATTCTTAGTTCCCTTGTTTTTTGATTTGGTTGCAAAATACGAAACTTTTTAATTTAGCCCTTCATATATGTATTTAAAGAAGTCTTGTTATCCTGATATGCAAGATAGTCTCTAATCTGGAAAGTATTTAAAACATTCACGCCTTAAATCTACAAGTATTGAGCCCTGAAATCTAATGTTCATGTCTATGGAACATTAAATCTTCAGATGACACCACCCTCTTTCACTTGAACATGTTTTTTGTTCGAGAGCTGTCCTTCCTCCTCATCTATCTTTGTCAGGAAGTTATCTGATATTAGGGTTTTGAAGTCATATTTAAACTTTTCGATATTTTAGTCTGAAAAAGAATATCGATGTCGTCAGCTGATACAACTGACAGACGCTAGATTTCTGAATGGTTTTATACTTTCTTTTCAAGTGTTCCTTATCTCTACTCAGCTACTTGTGGACGAAAGCTCTTTTCTACTGATCACACCGATCTTTTGAATATCAATATTTCTCATGATGTACATACATATACATGACTCGTCTACTCATGAAACCGGTATTCAATTAAGAATCACTTGAAACTATTAGATTCTGCTCAACTAAATTCTTTGGAAAAAAGGCTTCCAAATATTTTACATATGCCCGTTTAAAAGTTAAGTGACGATTGTTTTTCTTTTTTAGTGGTGAAGGAACCATATTGACATAAACCTCAATAGTGCGCATTGGCAAATCCTTAATATTTTTCCGAATATTAATTGAATAGTCCGAGAAATTCAGTCTCTCGATTTAATCTCTCATAACGTAATATTCAATGCCAGTAACATTGCCCTCTATTCAGCTGAGAAAACTTAAATTTCTTTTTTATTTAGACTATTTTTCTGTAACGAAAATGGTTTTTTGTCAATGGTCGGTTTTACGCCTACGTTCAGAATAAATTTTTCTCAAATAATCGTTACTTACGTGGGTTTTAATGTTTTAATAAAGTTTTTCAGTAGGGTATTTTCAGTATGCTAGTTAAATAATTTATGTGTCACGTGAAATAATATCCCTTACAAATAAAGCCTTAAGAAATCCCTTCTTCAGAAAGATTTCCATATGATATTATTTAGAGCAATTCTTGCATTATTCTTTAAGGAAAGCTCGGACTTGGGACTAGTCTTTTTAAAAAGCTTTCCTGAAACTTAAACCGACCATTTGGCATATGAAAAACTTGCTAGTATCCTTGATAGATTATGTTGAATAATGAAGCATAAAGATCTCAACTTTTGCTAAATAAATCTTGTATTCAATTATTTAACTTCAAATTTAGGATGTCAGAAACATTGTGACAGAAAAACTTCTTTTTTTTAGATACAAAGACTGTATGAATCTGAAAACCTGCTTCAATAATACTCGATTTAACTTTGACGGCCATTTTGAATTATTTCTCCAAATAAACTGGACAATTATGAGAATTCTGTTAATCAAGCATATTCGTTCACTTCGAAAAAAAGATTTTCTTTTCCAGTATTTTTTATGCTTATTTTAATGAAGCTTCTTGCCTCTTCTGAATGTAATTTTGACTCTCACTGTCCACGCGAATTTCTGCATCTATCACGTCTTTTAAATCAGTTGTCAAGATTTTATTCATTTCTACAATATAACCTCGTTTCATTTAAGTGAGAATTCTGACGCCAAGTAGCTGATTATTCTCCGAACATGGATTAAAAACGTCGACATGTGGTAGAATTAAAGCAAACATATTAGGAACTATAAAAATGACATAGTTGTAAAATCTTGGATACAGAATAATGCTAACCACACATCAAGTCATAATCTGACTCTTGAAGGAATTCTTATACACTTAAGACTTAAGTGCTTAAATTGGTATTAAATGTCTTCTATAAACAAAATAGTCATCTTTGCCATGTGAAACGACATACACTATTAACCATATTAGCATTGCTCTCAAGGGGAAATTACTCTAACATGGACAATCTATAAGCTTCTCAAAAAGCAAAAATGAATGGCATTATTTCTTTAAAAGGGTCCTATACCAAAAATTAAACCAAATGAGAATGTTAATAAAACCAACTTCTTTACAAAATGCATATCTGAAAAGAATACATCAATGAAGCCAAACTCACCAAACCCTATTTACAAAAATACGTCAGTGAAACCTGATCTCCTACAAACTGTTTTTTTTTTTTACAAAGGATACATTTTTATTCATGAGAATCTATTGAAAAATCTTGTTGGCATTAAATAACCCATTGGGGTGTTGATATGCCGTAAAACAAAAACCCAAACCACAAGTCGTCCACTTTGCAGAAAAACTGTCAAAAATTGGCATTTCCTTATTTTTCTTCTGTATATCACATGGTTTAAAGAATGTATCTCCTTCTGATTATCTATTTATATTCACCCACCAATTTTCTGCAGCCTTGTGGCATTGACAAACTAACCATACACTTAGTTTAACCACCTTGAACTTTACAAATTCCTAGCCTTTGTTGGTAGCGTTGTCACTTTACCCAGGTTAGCGTATTGACAGTAAGGTGTACGTTAAGCACTTTTCGTGGTAAGAACTTTCATTTAAAAGCCTGTCACCGGACAATACTCGTGACCTTTGTTGACTGGGAATGCATCTGTACAGAAAGTCCAATCGATACAGTTGAATATTTCAATAATTTGAAGAAGCTGTTATAAGTCAGTAGAACTCATTTATCATAATGGACATTAAAGACTGGAGAGGCTTTATGTATGTAAAATTATCGTCGACAGTGTGACTGGTTAAATAGACAATCCTCCTTCAGTAAACTGGAAATATATTACGCATTAGATTTCCTTATATTTCTTATATTCAAATAAATGAAAATCCCGTCAAAATAAGCAGATATCTATTTGAATATCGACTTTGATTTTTGTCTTGTCTTCAATGCCTTAAAATGTTATTCCTTATTTTCTGTTGCTGATGCCATTGCAAATGACTAAAAAAACTTTTACGAAGCTTGTCTTGCTCACAAACGGAATAAACAATATACCATTTGATGATGTAATATCTTAACACGATAAACACTCACAGAAAACAAAAACTTTCATCTGAGCGTTTCTGCATTAGGGGAAACCATATACAATTGATGCCAGTGTTTCAGTGCAACTTGTTTAAAGCAACTAATACGCATAATATAAGGAGTAAAATATAGTTAGAGCCTCCTTTAAACAGCCATTTGTCATGGTAAGAGCAGTTTCCATAAAGGAAATATTTAACCTTTATTGACCGAACATTTAGTTTTACTGATGGTGAAATAAAATACTTTAAAGTTTTTCAGGAAATTATACCTCAGTCAGCTTCCCTACTGTCGCTCTTTCTAGTATTGATAGTTTCCTTACAAACATTTTAATGTTGATAGTCTTTATATCATTCTTTCAGTTGCATGTGCTTTTGTTGCTGCTGTTAAGTGATGTCTTATTACTTCGCAAATTTCTTTGATTTTGTAACTCAGGTGTCTATTGGGTTCAAAGGATTGTTTTTAAATTTAAAACATTCATTTAAAGCTCTTTTAATCATTAACCTGAGAAAGCGGTTGCATAAAAATGACAGTTTACCCATTTCTGAATCAGTTGTTTACTATGCATGAAATATATATTTAGAGTATAAAGGTATTCTTAAACCAATCCGGTGTTCAATTTCCTTATCTCCTTTTCAAAATTTGTCATAACTGATTTTTACATAGGGCTGCCTGAAGTTTAGTATTGTTTTTACCATATTCGTCAGACATGATTTGGTTTATACAGCTGATACAACTGAAAATGCGTGTTTTTTTCTAACTCCAATATCTCGTTCCACAAATACTTATTAGAAACAATGGCTGAACGTGCCTTAACTTAATGTGACACATTATTCTAAAACGATGTGATTCATATTCAATTGATTTTAGGCGGAGAATATGGCACAAACCGAAACTTGAGGAAAGATGCAGGTCTTCATTATTTTGACATTATCAAGTCGAATTTAGTGACCCACAAATCTTTTATTTCGTTCACCATCACTTCATACATTCGAAAAATACAAATTCAGAAGTTGGCCCAGTCGGCTAGGGCTTCAGAATACCTCAACTGCACCTCTGCAAATGAGGCGTCATGGATAAGACGAAATACAACATCCATGTCCTGAGTAAGACAAAAACTAGGTCCAACATGGCCTCTGATCAGGTGATTTTAAGGAGCGTGAAACTACCTCTTAATTGTTGATGTTCCCAGGTCCACACTGACCTGGGGTGGTAGCACCTGTTAGGGTCCTAGCTATGGGCAATTACTTGACCCCCAAATAGTAGTCAAAACGCCGTGGAGGCGTAAAAATAGGTATTAATACCAGCAATACTTTTTTGAAGGAAAAGTATTACCAGAGAAACATTTTCGAGAAATTTTCTCTTTTTTTTTTAGCAGCAGCAGCAGCAGCAATACATTTTGAATCGCTATTACCAGTAATATAGTTTTGAAGGAAAATTATTACAAACAAAATATTATCAGCAATACATCTTTTGAAAAATATTACCTGCAACAGATTTTTGAAGGGGAAAAAAAACTTACCAGCAATACTATTATGAAAGTGTAAAAATATGTTATAATAACAGAAATAATTTATAAAAAAGAGGCCCAATCAAAAGAACTCCGCATGAGCTAACTTCAATTCCGCCCAATCGGGCGGCTTTTAAGCTATCACACACACACACACACACACACACACACACATATATATATATATATATATATATCATGCAACCCAGGAATCAATTTCACACCCCATTTTTGCGATCTTCAGGTTAAAACCACATTTAGCTATGAAACCGACAGTCACTATGCAATGCTGAACGCACACTATAAACACACACACACACACACACACACACACACACACACACACACACACACATATATATATATATATATCAGTCAATATTCCCCGAGATGAGGGATTGTAATTATTTACATTGTTTGGACTGTTGTTTTCATCTTTGTTGTCATACTCAAGTCATTTCGGCCGTTGTACGCTTCAGCCTTCTGCAGTTGATTGGAATTTCGAACTGAACCCTTTATTGTTCTATTTCTGAGATAGATAGATAGATAGATAGATAGATAGATAATGTGGTCACAGGGATGAATGGTTACTGTGAGTTTCACGCTTAATACCATCTTTAAATCATCACACATACAAACACGCATATATATATATATATATATATATATATATATATATATATATATATGATTGATCGGTAAGGAAGTTTTAAAGTTGCTGTAAGTACTGAGGTGGTCATTGAACCCGACGTAGGATTATGGTAAACATTTTTAAATGGAGTCGCGGCACATATAAGTGCTAAGGTCCAACGAGTATGTTGTCAGAATTAATTTTATCATTTATAATTTCATTCTATCTGATTGCCAATGTCTTTAACATGATTTGGTTATGTTGTCTAATTGTAATGGCGGTTTGATTCAATTAACCTGGAAGGTAAGTTTTCACCGCAACCTTCTTTCTCGAGTTTTATAGACAGCAACTATTTTACGCTATTTGATTTGAGTTTTCTGTTCCGTTACCCAATTGATAATGAACAGAAGATATAATTTTGACAAGGTCATTTAGAAAGGAAAATATAAATACAGGGTGTATTAAAAATACTTTTACAAACTTTGTGGCCGGTTCCTCATACCAAAACAAACACAAAAGTCCATATAAGCATATGTCTGCAAATAGATCGTTTTTGAGTTATTAGCTTTAACGTTTATAGTTGAATCCATAAATGTCAGCTCCGAGGAGTGGAAAAGGTAAGTAATTTGAATTATTGCCCTTCATAGTGTAAGTAAGCATACCCGTAAGATATATATATATATATATATATATATATATATATATATATATATATATATATAAAACCGAAGATGTCCTTTTGTTGCAATGAGAGAAGAGTGTATATATTAAAAAAAGACAGAAACCGCAAATGTTTTTGGTTATAATGTAGATTTTTTAAAACAAATATATTGTGCTTTATTTTCCATAATTTTGCTACACGCGTTTCTGGTCTTGCGACCTTCATCAGGCAGTGAGTGGATATTTCCACATGTAATAAAAAGGAATTAATTTTTCTCATGTTTTTTGATGTTAAACATTCTCAATATTAGACATTCTCTTTGTTGTGTGTTAGCGACCCAAATGTTTTCTTTGGACTGGCAGTGAAAAAGTTTTCTGTGTAAAGGATAATAAAACAATTAAGATTGCTCCGAGAAAGGGTGAGGAATGGTATCTACATGCTTATCTTTTAATTACCCCTGTTTCCATTTTTTGTGTTTTTGTCAGCATGCGTATGTATACTATATTCCCTCTCCATACAACTTACTGTCTTATTATAAGGAAATAGTATACGCATACATACGCATATACCTATATACACGCACACACATACGCATACACACGCAAACACACACACACTTCCTATGTTGTGTAGAGTTCGCATGTGTGCCCATGAGCAGTCTTGTTTTTGCCAATATGTGCATATATGTATCAATATGCGTATGTATTCGCACCCCCCCTCTCCATACCACAAACGGTAGATCCGTGAACACTTATAGCAACTTTTGAAATTAGTAGCCTTTATAGCAACGTACTCCATGAATTAGGTACAAAGCTAATCATGCAATTTTAGAAATGAAGAAAAAATTTTCTGCAAGTTACATGAAGTGCTAGATAATCATTAAAAGAAATCTAACCCTATATATATATATATATATATATATATATATATATATATATATATATATATATATATATATGGTGTATCAAAAGTACTTTTACAGACTTTGGGGGCGGGTTCCTGACTGCAAAACAAGGACAAAATGTCACATAAATATATGTCCACAAATCCTTCTTTTTTGAGTTATTAAGTTTTAAAAAAATACGGTAGATGGCGACTAGTTTACACTTGTCATTCGTGTACATTTGTGGCTACTCTGTCTTCAATGTTTAATGTGTGATGTAAGGAGTTAAGTGAAAAGTGTCCCAGTTAACAACGGCAGGAAATTCATATGAGCAGGCAGATATGAATTTTACATACGCCCGCACGAATACATACGCCCGAACGCGAAGATGCACGACTGGATCAGATTGAGTTTGCAGAACAAAGGCAGCTGAGTCATTCAACCTTGGCTGCTGTTTATCGTCGCATTGCTGATACAGGATCCGTGGTACCACAAACTATGTATGGAGGAAGACCGAGATCCTCTCGTACGCCTGATCTCGAAGAACATATTCAACACACATGGACATTTGTCCTTCTCCTGGTGTGAGGAAACCACCCCTAATGTTTTTAAAAATATTTTGATACTTCCTTATATATATATATATATATATATATATATATATATATATATATATATATATATAAACATAACATAATTTACCTATTAGAATGCACACTATGCCAGAAACAATATATAGGAAAATCTGAATGGCCCTTTCGCTACAGAATTAATAATCATCGGATCAAGTCGGCTCCACACGAAAATTTATTACCTGCATTTCCGCTTAGAAAAACATGATTTTAAAAGCCATGCCAAATTTACTATCATTGAAAAAAATAGAAATAGACAGAAAAGATAACATTAGAAATATTCTAGAGAAACATGAAGACAAATGTTTTTTGGCGCCTCAAAACACTTCGTCTTAGAATTAATATATAACCCCATAAATCAAGCCCTACCCACTTTTGTCACCCACGCAAGACAGACTTGCTTGAAGAGGTGTTGCGGTCTCACACTTATAAACACACCTATACTAATATATACACTTACACACATCATACAGACTCCCAAAAAACAAATGATAACATACACTCAACACAAACACATCCCCTTCCCAGGAACTAATAAAACAGTCAAAATGACCTCAGGAATTCAGATGCTATCCAGCATCTATCTTAAAAACAACATAAAAAAGAAAGTTTGACCAACAAAAGGAGAGATCAAAATTAACATGAAAAAACAAATGATAACTACAGACAAAGTTCATTTTCTTCACAAAGTCATTCATTCCTTTAGTCACTGCTACTAACAAGCGGGATTCTTTTTTATCCTCATGGTAGCCATGTTTGCCAAAACTTGTCGAGGAACCTAATTGAAATAATAAAACAAAAAAAAATATTAATATACAACCCAGTGTGTCTGAAAATTTTAATTTTTTATTGTTCAAAACACAAAAACAACACACACACACACACACACACACACACACATATATATATATATATATATATATATATATAGAGAGAGAGAGAGAGAGAAATAGGAATGTTGAAAGTAAAATGACAATAAAAAAATAAATCAACGCATAACGAACGACAGAAAAGCTTTTAATAAAAAACGGAGTCACAATTAAAGATGAATTGACAATGTGCGTAAAACGTACGTGTGTAATGAATACATAATGCCAGTTATTTTGTCCGACTATGTAAATTGGAAATTAACGAAAATGGTCGAAAGGAAGGAATGAAACACAGAAAGATGAATAAAAAAAAAAAAAAAAACAATTGCTAAGAATAGAAAAAGGTAAACGGGGTGGCAGAAGAGAAAGAAGATAAGAGATGGCATTGAAGTATTTAAATAACAAAAATGGACGAATAGAAAAAAAAGAAATGAGAATAGAGGGAGTAAAGGTTTGCCTTATCGGTGCCCATGGGTAAAAAAAAAAGATAGGAGGAAAAGACATGACAGAAAATGGAGAGATGTAATAAAAATGTTTGCTGATAAGACATGCTGGGAATAAAACAGTATCTGTTGTCATGCAAATATATATAGCAATGGCTTTTGTCTAGCAGCGAACTAGCAACTGTAACCGCTGAATATATATATATATATATATATATATATATATATATATATATATATATATAATATATATATAATAAAGAGAAAGAACAGTAAGATATATAATCCGGTGTTCTTATTAATTATTTTTATTTTTACAAAACAGTGCTCAATGCAAATTTACAGACTCTAAATATTGTAAATATACTAATTTAAATATATGGTTCCTTCGCTACACAGGAATTACCATGATTCAAAACAGAAGCTAAATACTTCAAATTCAATTATAGAATTAAATTAATTAGTCTTGTTTTATTTTCAAGCGAATTTTGGAATAACTTATTTTGAAATTTACTGAGTTTTATATGCATATACATTCATAATATTAGTTTCTAAGGATACAGGGAAATCCAATCATTTTAACAAGGGGTGGTAGGGTATTCTTTTTCACTGACAACTATTGTATCAAAATATGAGTTACTTTCGAAAAGAGGTTAAGTCAAGGTAGGGTAGGGGTGTCTTTTCCAACGAATGATGACATCCGTCCAACTTATGTCGTCTGGTTTTTATCAACGACAAAAGTTTTTCGGCACTTTTGTTTCGCCGTTAAATGTGTACTTGTATACATAAAGATTTTTTCTAAAAGGGTTGTCTAATGGTTATTACAAAGGTGTTTGTCGTATCACTAGTGATGTCGACGTTATGCCTTCATTCATCTTCTTAGAAGAGCCCAGATTCGACATTGAGGTCTACATCAAGTGCCTTGAAGAAGTAGTGCTGGTTTCAGAGAGTGGTTGATGACTCTGCGCCATGCCACAAAAGCAGGATAAACCAGTCATGGCTGTCAGACAATTTCTGCGATCACACCACTCCTTATATCCGGCCACCTAACTCCCTAGATTGAAAACCCCTTGATTATTATGTGTGGGGCACATTTTTGCGAGAGACCACGAAAACTCCAACACCAAAGATGAACTGAAGTCATATATATATATATATATATATATATATATATATATATATATATATATATAGTGGACTCGTATTCGACGTATGAGGGTCAAGCAGATCAGTTTCTAGGAACCGACAGCCAGACACGAGCACATGATTTGATTATTTTATATATAGTGGTGAAGGTTTTGTGCAGAATCATGCACACTTTTTGAAGGGCCGAATACAGAGACTTGGTGCACTACGTGGCACAAGGTCTTTTACGACCCTTTTAGGTTTTGAATTCAGAGTTGTCCTTCTACAAGACCAGTTGCCATCCAGGGCTACAGAACCTAGTCTGTCCTGCTATTTACCCATAGCTGGGGGGAGGTCGAAGAGATGGATTCATACATTTTCCACAGAAGTGAATATAATGGATTCGATTGGAATTTGAACTCGGATGTCCGATTCCTCAATCCGAGCCGCATTCAATTACTCCACCGTGCTTGCATGCATGCATACATGCATGCATGCATCTATCTATCTATCTATCTATCTATCTATCTATCTATCTATCTATCTGCAGAGAGAAGGTGAGAGAGAGACAGGGAGACAGAGACAGAGAGAGAGAGAGAGAGAGAGACAGAGAGACAGAGCGAAAGAAGGAAAAATCATAAAGCGGCAAAAAGTGAGGACGTCATCGGACTGAATTTGTTTAAGTTGCTGCGTCTACACATGCGCACGAATGAAAGACGCCGGGAATTCTAAATTTTTATTTAGTCAGTCGATTCATTTAGAATTTTTTTTTCTTCTTCAAAATATGATCATCCAGGCTATCTGGACAGAGTCCAAAACACTTCAAAGCGTCAACCCACAACGATGCACAGTTAGTATCGCTACTTACGTTTCACACACTCGCGTTCTAACCCGTTGCATCACGGGAAAAAAAATAAAGAAATATCCCTTGTATCTCATTCGCCCTCACGGGGAAAAATATAATAAGCAAAAACCAAACAACCCCCTCCCCCCAAAAAAAAACGTGCATTAGCCTCACTGATCCTAGCCGACTACACTAAACGAAAAAAAAAATATCAAGAGATAGGAAACACTAGTCCAGTGGCAGGAGGCACAATAATTGTTTCATACCATGCCTACATTACTAATTAATTGAGTCTTTTTTTTAAAAAACCTCTTGTATCGCTGTTCGAACATTATACAGCAAAGTTTTCCTTTAGGCATCGCCTACAGGGATCACTGCTATCTTTACACACTTCGCTTTTCCTAGTAATTTTTGGGACCTACGCACTTTTCCATTAACAGGCAGACAACGCCGTCGGATTTTCATATTTTCTATTCTTGAAACAACTTACAGTTATAGCTTTTCTTTCATTCATTTGCAATGGCTCTAATGTATAGCCTCTCTTCATTAGCACTTTTTCTATTTTCTACTTCCGCTTTCGAAAGATCAACCATATTTTCCGCTTATACAGTTAACTGCGATAGGACATATGCTTTTCATTCTACAATTGCACATGGGTTTATTTCATTCACCTTTAATGTTATTGAATAGATTTTGTGGTAGTTATCAATAATTTTTCCATATTTTTCCTGTAACAGTAACTAACTTTTATTAGATATAAATTAATATATATATATATATATATATATATATATATATATATATATATATATATATGTAAGAAAGATTGACCGATGATGAAGGACACAGGTGTGTCCGAAAATCATTCCGAACTTAAAACCTTTCTTTCCGTGTTTTCATTTCTGTCATTTTATTAATAATTCATATTTAATAAATGTTTATCGATTTTACACACACAGAGACATATATATATATATATATAGGTATATATATATATTGAGAATGGGAAAAACTTAAAGGAAAACAATAAAAATTACTCATTTCTGTAAAATAAATTTTATGTTGGTTAAAAATTCTAATATATAAGCATATATATATATATATATATATATATACACACATATACATACATACATATGTATTTTCCCAGCTTATTTACTGTTATTTAAGACTGTTCATATCTATCTATCTATCTATGTATCTATCTATGTCTGTTCATATTTATCGATCTATCTAAGTCTGTTGATATCTATCTATCTATCTATCTATCTATCTATCTATCTATCTATATATATATATATATATACATGCATATTTATATGCTTCGTTAAATACGACTGACAAGGAATTGCGATTAAGCTTTTTATTTAATTTTCTTATGTTCGTAAAAGTATTTTGTTTTCTGGACTCAAAATCTGTAAAAACTGTTCAAATGTTCATAATTCACATATATATATTTATTTATATATATTTATATATTATCAAATAAAAATTTCATTTTACTTTTTTAACTTAATGTATGGGTTGTGTGTATGTATCTAGAGTTATAGGGATGTTATATATGCACTTGTTTGAATAAGTAATGCTTTTATTTACCTCATATAGTGTTATATTCCATTTCTCTATTCCACGTCTGTGTTTTCTTGATCGCTACCTGTAAGTTTATTGACGGATAAAAATGAGTTTACCCAAGCGAAAACGTAGCAGTTTAAATGGACGAAGATATAGGCCAATTAAGGTGTTTCGCCACCTGATGTTGATATAATCGAGAATGAGATAGATAGATAGATAAATAGATAGATAGATAACTAAGAGAGAAAAGAGAGAGAGAGAGATTGACAAAAATAGGGAGATAGATAGATAGATAGATAGATAGATATAGACACTGAGATAGATATAAACTGACAGATAAATAGTTATGAACACACTGAGATAGATAGATAGATAGATACCTGAACGTACAATTCTATTATTAATAAATGTTTTACCCACATAATAATAAGTAGTAGTAGTAGTAAGCGGTCGCCATTGATCTCAGTGGAGTTGACAATGAATCAGTCGATGTCGGACATTGAAAATATCAACCATCACTACTAGATTGCTGCGTCATTAACTCTTAATTCAAGTTCCTAAATTTTTGTATGTCGGACTCTTTTTCCCTGACCGACTTAGACTTAATATTTTAAAAAACTGTAAAAACTACTTTTTCCATAATGATATATAGATAGATAGATAGATAGATAAGATAGAGGAACAGAAACTCATATTGGATAAATAGATATAAATTTGATATATATATATATATATATATATATATATATATATATAATATATATTTATATATATATATATATATATATATATATTATATAATATATATATATATTAATCTACAAAACAATACAGAGTGTTCGTCTGAAGATTTTAATTTTTCAATTTTGAATATAATTTTGAATATATTTTTTATTTCATAATATATATATATATATATATATATATATATATATATTTTTTCAAATAGAAGCATGATGGGATATGATGGTAAAAGTAGTAATATCCGCCCGTGTCCATGACAATGAAACACGAAATAAAAAAAAAAGTAATAACTTTTTTTAAAAATGGGGATTTTTTTTAGTTTTTTTTTCCATGTATTATATTACTGAAGAGATTTATATTTTTTGTCTAAATGTTTTTTTTGATTAGGATTGTATATATATATATATATATATATATATATATATATATATATATATATATATATATATATATGTAATATATGGCTTTTAAGGTAACAAAGTGAGGATATTTTCAATTGTTTCATCACAATAGATAGGAAAGAGTAGATGAGATAGGCCACGATAAAAAAACAACCTCAAAATTGATCCTTCATTTAAATATTGCATTAATATTTGAGTTTAATTTTTAAAATAGGCAACGATAATTCTTCTGCTGTCAAAATTAATTTAAAATTGATTATCGTTCAAAAAAAATTCATCAAGAAAAAAATCACGTAAAAATCGATTGAAAACAATCGCAGTAATAAAAATTTGGGAATCGAAAATTTTTTGGATTGCAAAATCGGTTCTTTGGAATCCCACAATTTGCTCAATGAGTCTATAAAATTCCAAAATGGTGTGATATTCTGTCTAAGCCTCTAGGAATAGTTGAAAACAAATTACAAATTTATTTTGAAACACTGTAATTTGAGAACAGTATTTTTTTTTTTGAACATCACTTATTGAAACTTAGAGAGTTGTGTCCCTTTAATTGTTTTCATCAGAAAAGAAATATAACACGGCACATAAAAGAAAGTAAGACTAAAGAGGGCGCTCTTGATAAAAATTCATCACAACAGGTAAGGAAGAAGAATTACAATAAAAAATAAACTACAGAAGAACTCAAAATTGATTGTTGCATTAATACTTTATTGATTATATTACGATAATTCTTCTGTCCGCCACTTAATTTAAAGACAAACCAAACTGATCTACGGAGGTCCTTAACTTCCGTACAAATAATTATTTTTATTTCATGGAAGACTTTCATTGGATTTCGAGATTAATTTCGATCATTCCTAAATTTATTTTTCAAGTTTAAAAAAAAACACGTTTAAATCTTCCCAAACAATTACGGTAATAAAAAAATGGGAATCCAGAATTTCAATATTGTGGGTCTTTCATCCGTCCAGGAATAATTTAATTTTTTAGAATCCAAGATTGCAAAATTCCAAAATGGTTATGATATGTTGAGCTACGGCCTCTAGGATTAAATACTTGAAAACACCGAAAATTTATTTTAAAACACTAATTTGAGAACAGTAATTTTTTCACTTGAAAATGAGATATTTAACGTTAGAGAGTTGTTTGTTAATAAAAATTGCTGTTTTGTTTAATTTTTTTTAATAAAATATTTTTTTTTTATTTTCAAGTTTTAAAAATGCGTTTCGATAATCATGCTCACATTCACCATATTATGCTTTACTATTTCGTTAATGGGGCACGGTGGAGTAATGGATATATCCTTGGAATATGAGGAAATCGGAGATAGTTCCAAATTATTGTCATGAATCCATTAAATTCAAAATACAATGCAATATTAAATTGGGAACGATTATAAATTTTTTTTTCTCCCTCCAGCTATGGCTAAATAGAAAAAAACCGGTTCTATTTTCATTGCAAAAACAGAAAGAAATGGCAGAAAACACTGTGGGGAAAAAAGATGAAAATCAAATTGTATCGAAAGATAGATGATCGCCTAAGCGTGTATCACGCATGGCACATAACTGGTTTCGAAAAAAGATAGAAAGCAGCGCAGACATTTCGCGATCTCAATGAACTTTTTTGTCGAAGGAATAATCAGCGAAAGTCGATGTAGGGAATTGGTTTGACCGTTTCAAATCTGAAGACATTAGCTTGGAGGATAAACCAGGAAAAGATCGATTATCGGATTGCGACGACTGGACACTTTTGACAGCCGTAGAAGAGGACGAAAGCTTGAACAATTCTAACGCTGGCCGAAGACTTCAATGTGGACCATTCAACCATCGTTTGTCATCTCAAAAGACTCAGAAAGGTATGGAAATTAGCTGGATAGGTCCCTCACAAACTCTCCGACAAGAATAAAGCCGAACGGATCCGAATTTTCATCGATTTGCTTCAACGAAACGATTGAGAAGATTTTTCAAAAAAAGATATCTCTTTATCCAGATGAGAGAAAGGCAGGCAGGAAAAAGGAGAAAGTTAAAAAGAAATAAGGTCTGCGTTTCGAAAATCAGGAGATCAACTAAATGGAATAATTTAAAAAAAAATTTACTTTGATATGAAGGCTGTGGCAACATTTACGAGGCAGAATTTGAGAAAAGAAAGAAAAAAGAAGGAAGAAAAAGAAACGAAGACGAATCGGATAATATGATAAGCAGACAAACACACGGCTAAGAGACAATGAAAATATTGATAAGTAACAAATGGCGAAGGTGTCATTACAATGACAGGGAAATTTTGAGTAAAAAAAAAGGGAAAGAAAAAAGAATCAGATGTGTTTTGATAACGGCTGTGTTATCTAGATGGAATAAACGAACGGCTGGACCACTGGCCAAAGAAAAATTCAAGTGAAAATGTTATTTTGATAAGTGACGAAAACAGGCCACTAAAAACAGACTTTTGGACAGATATGAAAAATTAAAATCCCACACAAGCAGTGCCATGACCGAATTTTTTTTCGACGAAACAACTTTGGCCTGCGATAATAAAATTTATGTTATCAGAAATATGTACCGAAGGAAAATGAATGGGGACCCAGAAGTGTTTTTTTTTTCTTTCCTTGGAGGCGACAGACTGACTGAAAACTTTGGGGATATTTCTTTTTTGAGGCCATGTTAAGAAGACCACCCATCTTGATAAATTAGCGATAAAATACCTGACAAAAACCACGTGTAGAACAAGAGTTGTCATATTGTCCGTTTGCGGCTAGAGAAATGATAACGGCGATTTAAGCGGAAGAAAAGGAAAAGAAAGAGATAATTTTTTTTTTAGTTAAGCAAGATATTTTTTTCCTGAAACAAAGCCGCGGATTGTTCACGCCCGACTAAGACATCATTGGTCAAGTGGTGATCACGTGACGCATTGGGAGGAAAGATACCCGACCAAGACCTCATTGGCCGAGAGGTGATCACGTGACGCACGAAGAAGGCTGTCGACGCCCCATCCAGAGTATAAGTATGAGAAGCTGCTACGAAGAAGTGGGGAGGGCAGTTCACGCCCCTCAGAAGTATGGTGAGAAAGTGGGAGTGAGGAAAGGTTCCCAAAAATGGAAAAGAGTGGAAAATCCCTAACCAGAAATAAAAGAGGTGGATATGTATTTAGAATTATCGAGGAACCCCCCGACGCCAACAGACCCACCCCGGTTTTGGTCGGCGTCCATAAAAAAACGAAGCCCCAACAGGCAGAAATCAGTTCGCCCAACAGGCAGAAATCAGTTCGGGCTCCTGGCGTTCCAGAGAGTGAGTTTCCAGAGGTTCCAGTTTCCAGATAGCCTCGCAGATAGCTGACCAAGATTCACGCAAATTTTTGGACTCCTCTTCAACCCAAGAACAATTATTTTGAAGAGCGACTTAGAACCAGACCACCGAAATAAGTTTTTTTTTTCGACTTTCGTCCAAAGACACACCGAAACACCAATTTCTTAGAGAGCAAACAACTTGAAGCGTTAAAACTTGCCTAACGGAAAACGACGTGTCACAATCCACAGAACGGGTCGGGAGATAGATGCAGTCCTATGTATCGAACAACTAGACATAAAGTTTGTTACCTTTTTTTTTGATACTTTGAACTTTTTGAGTTTTCATTTTATTTTCTTTTATGCATATTTGTGTGGTATCACCCCGTTGAACTCAGTTTGCATTACGGCCCCAACCACTGTTTGATCTCGTCTGCCTAAGATCAATTCACAACGTGGGTAGGCAGACTGGAGATCAATGCAGTTACCTTGGTAACCAGGCGTTGGAAGCGAGTTGGGAACGACGAGGCTGATATCAAATCTAACCAGATTCCCACCCGAATCACCAAAAGGTTAGAACGTCACATTTGGGTGCCGCGACCGATACCAAGCCAGTTGGTCGTCACAGGACGAGACAACACGACTGACGCGACAGGCGGACGTCACGTTTGGAGCAGCGACACCCGAACGGAGCAGCGAGGAGCGAACAGCTGGCGCCGCGGCGAGGACGTCACAATTGGTGCTGTTTGGGGACGTCACAACTGGTGCCGTGGTAGATCAGGATAGAACGTCACAGTCGGCGCTGCGACCGGGGGGACGACGTCACAAGGCTATGTGGTGTGTTTGGTGTGACACAAGGGTAATCATACTCTGGGAAATCATCTCAAACGGGATTTGTTATTAATGGAATGACGACAGACAAAAAACGGTAAGCGGCAATTGAACACCAACAACGATGTCTGTTTGGCTCAAATGACCGCCGCCTTTACGCTGTAATCGAAAAAAAAAAAACGGCGCAAAAAGAACCATATTTTATTCCACCACGATAATGCATGTCCACATTAAGCGTCGTGTTGTCGAATGTGTCGCCAATAAGGGCCGGGAACTGCTTCTACAACCGCCATATTCTCCGACGAAAGCGCCTCCGTACTGTCAAGTCAATCGATTGCTGAAAAATTGGCAGGTGAACAAAGATTATGCCGATTTGGATAACTTGGTTGCCGATCTCAGATCATGGATTGCCTTCAAGAACCGTGACATATTTGCCCATAGAATCGATCGACCGTCTTCCAAGCAAATGGAAGCAGTTATTGAAGTAGATGTTGACAATGCTCCGGAATAATCATACACCTGATAACAATGCACCAGCCCAATTTATATATATATATATATATATATATATATATATAAATTAAACCTAGAGAGCCAGACAAACTTACAAACCTGACGATCCGCTTAGGTGAAACCTTTGTAGGTTTGTCTGGCTCTCTAGGTTTAACTAGGTCTGCTCTACTCATTGTATTGAGCACTTTATTTACTTATTTTGGGTACTCGCATCAAGGTTTTTTTTCTTTGGGCCTTGAACTCGTATGATGGACGATTATTTTCGGTTAACGTACATGTCCTTGGTTCTTTCTTTTTTATAGCTTGTTTTCCCTTTTGGTACTGGCTTGTTTATTTGCAAATCAATACACCGAAGGTTTTCCGAGCGAGTATAGTTTCTTATACTTATAAGATTTCTATTAAAAATATATATATTTCTTTTGAGCTCGGCCTTCCTTAGCGATATCGGTGGGGCACCTTTTCTTAACCCGCACCACTTGGCTAGGTGTCCCTTCTTCCAGCACCTAGTACATTTATCCTGTTCGAAGTCTGGGGGCAAACCCCACTTCGTCAGACATTCCGCTGCTCTGTGGTCCTCATATCCACATGTCCAGCAGACCAGCCCGTATCGACCCGGCGTGGGCTTATAGAACCCATACTTTGCTGACCATGACTTTCTATTGGGATCTCCCTCCCAAATCTCAGGCTCATCCACCTCTTTTGACCTTCTGATTCCACGCATTCATCCCTCCTTCCCCTTTCTTCCGACCTCTCGACTTAGCTCTTGCTTCTTCCCACACCTTTTTACTTTCTCCCAAACATGGCTCTCTTTGGCTAACGCCACTGCTGCCGATAACCTTAAATCCTTCCTTCAAAACATCGTGACGAACACGCTCGTCACTGATCGCTTCCACATACAGATCAGCCAACTGGGCCTGCATGACCGCATTATTTCTCACTACCTCTGGGAAAGCTAATGACGACAGCTTCTCTGCTCAGGTCCCCAATTCTCGGGGTTTCGTCTCTCAGCTGCGTCATCTTCAGGAGGGCTCTCATGGCCTCTATCACCATCCCCTCGTCGGCGAACTCCCGAGTTAATAATTCTTACAACCTTTCCCATGTCAAGTATATTTCAAAATGCTAAGAGTCCTTTTTTAACTCAGACGCTTTCCCTCTCGTGGCCAAATATAGGGTTTCTTGGTCTGAGAGTCTGTATATTTTACCATCTTATCCAAGATTGCCAAATATATTCTTAAAATCCCTTTTACTACCGTCAAAAGCTGGGATCCTCGGTCCACCAACAATTTTCTTAGGTCTTTGGTAACAGAGAAATGGGAATAACACTCAAACTTGTTTTAATTTCCAAGCGTATATTGATGGCTACATCAAATTCGTTGTATGTACCGGGTGTAACAGCAAAATTGTACAAATCGTCTAACAGCATCGGATAATTGTTCATCCCACATAAGTTTAGTATCTAAAAAAATCACTAAAATAATTGAGTTTCTTTTTTCCAGGTTTTCAGATAAGACGTTGAGCCATCTTGACAAGATTTGTCGTAAGAATCATTGAAAACCCCTTTAACTTATTCAGTTAGAACAAGAACAGGTTAAAATCGTTTTGTGTCAGCCCCACCGTCTTCTCAACCGAGCAATGGTGACAGGGAAAAGATCATTCAGGCCTTCAGTAATGGTACCAACATTCATACCCTGGTTTCCACCTTCAAAGCCCATTCAAGAACCATCAAGAGATCGTTGAAAAAGTTTAAAAAAGAGGGGACACTAGAGAGGAAAACAGGATAAAGTGGTCATAACAGGAACAGGTGTCATCATTTCAATTTAGAGTTAAATGCATTCTTATTGCTCAAAGAAGTTTCCAATTGTTTTATAAAAACCTCGGAGAATTCCAGTAAGATATCTTTAATCATTTCTCAGATACAAAGTTTCAGAACTTAATCTAACTTAACTGGACAATTTTGCTGTTACTCCCGGTATGTGAACTTACGGGATCCATACGTATATCGCCTATTTTTAATCATTTCACCTCAAGGATGGCGGTAAACCTATTAAAATTAAAGGGCTTAATCAGTGCGAAAGAATCTGAGAAAAACATATTTAAAGATACAGGAAAATAAAAGAATAATAATAAGGAAGCCAGTCGATAACGATTGACATTGCATTTAAATTTTGGAACATCAACATTGATTGTAAAGCCGGAATAGATTTGTACAAGTGCGAAAGAAGAAAATTCTTTCATAGAACTTGTAGTAACAGCTAGCAATTTAAAAATTACAACAATAAAATGATGAGACCTCTCTGCCAATCTAGTACTGCATTTAAATTTGTAAAGTCTAGGTAACAAAGAGGAGAGTTCATCAGAACAATTATCATGAAAGTATTTATAGAAAAGTCACAGGGAAGCAACGTTACGTTAGCGGTAAAGAGTGTGAAGCCGAGATACCTGGTCAAGACCGATAACATCACAGATATTTTTTTGAATTTTGGCAAGAATCTTAGGATCCACCTAATTTGCATAGTGGAGTACCGACCATATAAATATGATTGGTACCGGAAAGACGAGGGGAAGGAATCAAGAGATTCAATCCAGTGACTCTGCCCGACTGCGACTCAGTCAACACATTCTCCAGGAACGGTCTTCCCAAGATTATACAAAAGACTATATGTAAATATTGTGTACACTTTCTTGTTTCAATACATTTTGTTCTAAGTACATTTTGTGTTGCATTATTATTCCATGCATTAGTCAAGTTTCAACAGTAAGATAGATTCTGGCGGGAAACATTATCTAGCATGGCACAGTGAACCAAATTTCCTCACAGAAAAAACTTATTGTTCAATGAAATTTTTTCCATTTTTAGAGGTCTGTGGAAAAAAGTTAACCGAATATTCTGAGTCACTCTTCCTGGAGACCATAGATTCTTTTTACATTATGAGTCCCGAAAATTCGAACAAATTAATGAACGTTCCTATCTCAAGGCAAGCCCTAAATATATATAAATATATATATATATATCTGATAATATTTATATATATTTTAAAATAATGCAATTAACATAAATTTTACAAAAAGGTGTTAGGAATTATTTTTTTTTTAAAATGGAATAAAATTTAAAAAAAACTGAATAGTTTATTTTTATTTGAAATTTCAATTTTAAAAATATGGTTCCATGTTTATTTTGAATTATCATGTTTCAAAATCAGAAACTAAAATTTAAATTTAACATAAAATTTTTAAAATCCATAGCTGTTCCATTTCCCTCGATTTTTGGAAAACCTTTTTAAACCTATTTAAAAAAAAAAGGAACATATTTTTTTTTTAGTCCAAAATGTTTTCAGATAAGACGTTTAGACAATCTTGCAATTTTCCGTAATCACTGGTCCTCGTCGTTGTAGGTATTCAGCGTAAAATAATATCCTGGAGGATAAAATTGTTTTGTATTTAATGGCTGATTTCCCAATCTGATAATGTTGAGAGGAAAAAGTTTATCCATATTCATTAAATGATGGTTCCATCCATCATTGTTTGAATTTCGGAACTTATCCATCAAAGTCAAAATAAGAACCATCAAATCCAGAATATAATAAATTTTAACAAAAGAGAGAAAAAAAACTGTATCAGGAGGTCATTAATTTTTTTCTTGAAAGAATAATTTCAACTTAGAGATAAACAGATCAATTAGAAAAGATCCAACTCAATTCATAAAAGACATTTTGGTATGTGAAAGAGGAAATTAAACAAATAGTTCAAAAAGCAAATGAAAAAAACATTAAAATGAAATCGTTAATTATCCAGGGAGGCATTTTCCGATACGCAACTGTCAGGATAGAATGTTAGAAATATAAATGTCCTTCCAAGATTATCATTGAATAGACCTGCTTGAAAGTAAATGCATATATTTGAACTTTCACCATATTTTAATCTTTTGATCTTCCGATCTGTGTAAATATGATTAATTAATGAAAACCTATCTCATTTTCAGTTTAAGATTGAGTTTTTCACGAAATGTTAATTTTTGAAAAATTATACATAGAGATTTTGTGACCGTTTAGTTTTTACAATGAAGTGTCCTGAGGTAAAATATTAAGATAATTTTCTATAACCTCTCCATATCTTCCTGTGCATTTTTGCTTTAGCAATTTGAATCTTAATTTTGTCGATATTTTTTTTTTCTGTCATCCATTCAAATCAAACTCTGCAATGAAATTTGATCGAGTTTTCCTAATACTCTTCTTTGAATATTAAAGTTTTTCAAGTCGAATTTTTCTCGTAATGGTGAAGGCATTAGGAATTTCGGTCGTTCATATTTGATTTTCCCAACAATGTCTTTCTAATTCACTAAACCAAATCAGTAAAAAAGATTGTTCTAATGGTAGCTAGTGTGACAAAATAACATGTAGTATCTCATTTCTCTAGGTTCGATGATCTCTTCTTCATTTGTTAAAAGTCTTAATTACATTATTTAGTATTGTCCTCATCATTTTTCCATTTTATTACATCCACTAAGCAGATAGTTGATATTTCTACCCGTGTGATTCTGATATCATCACTTTTGTATTATTCGGTAAAGTCCTGAACTTTGTCGGATATTTCAGGCCTCGTTTCAGGAGGTTTTTGGATCTGTCCATATTTAATTGAATTTTGTTCCAAGGTTCACCCTGATTTACATTATACCAAATATGAGCAAATAGTTTATCCCATAAATTATTACAAACGTTTATAAAATATATCAATATCTTTTTATTTCTGAATACCAGTAATCATAAAAAAATTACTATTTACATTATTCGGACGAAAAAACTCATCTTTTCTCCCATATTTTTAAATTTCGGCATTAAATATATATCTAAAGAGTTGATAAGCCGTTAAACAAACCAAATTCGAAACTAAATCCTCAATTAGGAACTAAGACTTTTAGTAACTTTCACTTGCTAATGACCATACACTGTTATATACATAAATACAATATTATAATATATTTATTATTAAAATTAAATTTCTACATTAAATATATAAAAAGTTGATATTTAATATATTGTATAAACCAAACGAAATCAAATCTCAAATTTAGAACTAAAATATTAATTCTCTTGATGATGACCATATATTGTTAAAATACAAATATTTGTAAATACAAAACGTAATAAAATACATTTGTATAATTTTAGTTTCAAATACAAAATTCTAATATAAATACATTTGTTATTTGAATACAATCCAAATACAAATCGAATGCACAAAATACATTTGTATACAAATATATTTGTATAAAATATATAAAATCATTCTTCATCATTTGTTTGTCTAAATAAATAAAAATGTAAATACAATACAAATGAAATAATTATTAAATTAGATTTCGTCATTAAATGACATATAAAGTGTTGATAATGTTTGTTCCTAAACGAAACGAAAATAAAAAATAAAATTTTAACCTAATTACTTTTGGTTGATGACCAAACATTGTCTTCTATATCGTTAAATTGATTATCCTTAACTTATTGCCGAGAATTTTTACCTTCTCTGTGACTTTGAACAGGATTTTTTTCTAAGTCCACAATCAACGCGAGTCCTCTACGTATCTTATAACTTTTTTTTTTTTTTGGCTGCTTTAAAGTTAATCACTGTATTGGTTAAAAACAGTTGGTTTTTTTGCTGTAAATGTAGACGATTTTCACAATATCATTCCCATATAAGTTTACAAATTTATTGAATCCATTATTTAGGTCCGCTGCTAATAATGTTATTTTCAATTCTAGACAATGATTCTCTCTAGAATCTGTTTGATTTTCTACCATTCGCCCATGCTTAAAATATTGATTTTGTCACATATGGCCTAGTGCAAGTTGAATATTTTTTATTTTTTAAATCCAAGATAATAAGAATCTGCAATATTATTGGTTCTGATTCGCCATCTCGGCTTCAGTCAACAATATTTATCGTCGTAAAGTTGCCTCCCTATTCAATTTTCTATAAGTATATTTGTGTTAATTATTCATATGATCTCTTCGCTATATATATATGTACCTAGAAAAATTCATGAAAAAAAGCTCTACAGCAAGTTCACGATTGGCGGCAATCGTTCATCAATTCACAGTTGAATTTATTAAACAACCATAAATTCTATGCTTTTCTAGCACTTATCGCCAAATTACTTTCTTTCCCCCAATATCCTGATCGTTTTCAGTCAACTTTGAGCTTAAAAATTTAAATGCAATCATCAATCCTATCTACTGTCTTCCTGATCACTGCTTTTGGTTCTTATTGATGTTTCTGTTTTCTCTTCTTTCATAACCCCCCAAACCAAAATATCTGAGTATACATTATTACCTTGCTTTGGATAAAATCGATTAAAAATGTTAAAATAGATTTTTTTTTATAATAATTATCAGATGCGAAACAAAATAAAATAACTCTTTTATTGGCAGAATCAAAAACATAAATTGAATTAAATAAAAAATTGGTAATGGGATATATAATATCTTCCATCCCAGCCTCGTAATAGGAAGCCAATATTCAAGAACTAAAGCAGAATTTATTACTAAATACATACCAGAACTTCTTTCTCAATCTGGATACATCCTCATTCTATTTTTGGGTATTTTTTAATTCGTTTCAGGTTTGAAAGAGGATTTTTCTTTGTAATGTTCATTCCTCAAATATCTTCTTCTATATAAAAATTTCCAGAATGTAATTTTTATCTTGCATATAATTATTAAGTCTGAAAATTATCTATACACAAAGTAAATTAAACGTCTGTCATTAACACGGCAAAAAAAAAAAAAAAAAAAAAAAAAAAAAAAAAAAGATAAAAAAAGAAAATAAAAAAATTTATTATAAATTTATCCATCATGCCAAATTTTGTACAAAAATTACCCAAACTGCACCGGTTAAAAAAATTGCTAGTGGCGCTAACGTTCCATGATGCCCAGCCTAAGCTAAACAGTCTGCCGAAAGGCTTTAAAATCACTGTATTCAGTAATTATGGCGCAGATTTGAATTGTCTGAAACTCATCTTTAATTAAATTTTTATGGACACACGCTCATTTTCATAATAAAAGTATTGGTCGATTCGTCAAAATGAGCGTTCAGTTTTACAAATAACTAACAAACCCCAGAAAATGGGATTTTCATTTAAATCATTCATGGGGAAAGGAAAAAACTATCATCTACCTAAAACGAAGGGAATCAATTAAAAATAGAGAGACGAATCTGTATGATAAGCAGACACACACACGGCTAAGAGACAATGAATATATTGATAAGTAACAAATGGCGAAATATGTCATTATAATGATAGGGTGGCAATTTGAGTAAAAAGAAAGGGAAAGAAAAAGAAAGAGATGTGTTTTCATAACGAAAAGTGTTATCTAGAAAAGCAAAGAACAAAAACAAACGGCTGGATAAATGGCCAAAGAAAAAATTCAAACAATGGAAAATGAATGTTATTTCGACAAATGAAAAAAAAACAATGACAGGGAAATTCTGATATGGAAAAAATTAATCGAAACAAAGTTCTGGCGACGTGTTTTGTTAACGGATACATCTTAACCTGCGATAATAAAACATCTGATTATCAAAAATGACCGACGCCAAAGAAAAAATCCAATTGAAAACGTTAATTTTGATAATTGACAAAACACAGGTGTAACTACAGGGCTTTGGATAGATATGGAAAAATTAATCGCGAAAAGCCACACACGAAGTAACCGCTGACCGATTTTTTTGCCGACAGAACATCTTTGGCCTGCGATAATAAAATTATGTTATCAGAAATATGTACCGAAAGAAAATGAATGGGGACCCAGAAATGTTTTTTTTTTTTTTCTTCGAGGCGACAGACTGACTGAAACTTTGGAGATGTTTCTTTTTTGAGGCCGTGTTAAGAAGACCACCCATTCTGATAATTAGCGATAAAATACCTGACGAAAACCACGTGTAGAACAAGAGTTATATTGTCCCGTTTGTTCTGTTTGGGAAATGAAATGATAACTGCGATTAAGAGGAAGAAAAGGAAAAGAAAAAGAGATAATTTTTTTTTTAAGCAAGATATTTTTTTTTCCTGAAACAAAGCCGCGGATTCGTCCACGCCCGACTAAGACATCATTGGTCAAGTGGTGATCACGTGACGCACGAAGGAGGCTGTCGACGCCTCATCCAGAGTATAGGTATGAGAAGCTGCTACGAAAGAAGTGGGGAGGGCAGTTCACGCCCTCTGAAGTATGGTGAGAAAGTGGGAGTAAGGAAAGGTTCCCAAAAATGGAAAAGAGTGGAAAATCCCTAACCAGAAATAAAAGAGGTGGATATGTATTTAGAATTATCGAGGAACCCCCGACGCCGACAGACCCACCCCGGTTTTGGTCGGCGTCCATAAAAACGAAGCCCCAACGAGCAGAAATCAGTTCGAGTTCAGTTCAGGAGCAGAAATTGAGTTCGGGCCCGAGTTTCCAGAGTTGAGTTCCAGCAGTTCCAGTGAGTTCAGCTGACCAAGATTCACGCAAATTCCGGACTCCTCTTCAACCCAAGAACAATTATTTTGAAGAGCGACTTAGATCCAGACCACCGAAATAAGTTTTTTTCGACTTTCGTCCAAAGACACACCGAAACACCAATTTCTTAGAGAGCAAACAACTTGAAGCGTTAAAACTTGCCTAACGGAAAACGACGTGTCACAATCCACAGAACGGGTCGGGAGATAGATGCAGTCCTATGTATCGAACAACTAGACATAAAGTTTGTTACCTTTTTTCTTGATACTTTGAACTTTTTGAGTTTTCATTTTATTTTTTTTTTTATGCATATTTGTGTGATATCACCCCCGTTGAACTCAGTTTGCATTACGGCCCCAACCACTGATTGATCTCGTCTGCCTAAGATCAATTCACAACGTGGGTAGGCAGACTGGAGATCAATGCAGTTACCTTTGGTAACCAGGCGTTGGAAGCGAGTTGGGAACGACGAGGCTGATATCAAATCTAACCAGATTCCCATCCGAATCACCAAAAGGTTAGAACGTCACATTTGGGTGCCGCGACCGATACCAAGCCAGTTGGTCGTCACAGGACGAGACAACACGACTGACGCGACAGGCGGACGTCACGTTTGGAGCAGCGACACCCGAACGGAGCAGCGAGGAGCGAACAGCTGGCGCCGCGGCGAGGACGTCACAATTGGTGCTGTTTGGGGACGTCACAACTGGTGCCGTGGTAGATCGGGATAGAACGTCACAGTTGGCGCTGCGACCAGGGGACGACGTCACGTGGTATAGTTTTCGGGCACTTTCCAACAGTGCCGAACGATAGGATATTCAACTCGGTCCGATATTCAACCCAGGAAGTCGCCACCTTTACAAGCAGAAATGGTAAGAATCGAAATCGAGTCTCATGAGCGAAACATTAACATTCTAAATTTTTACTGTTAAACACCTAAATTATAGAATTTATACACTGAATCATTCGAACTTTTCTCCTCATTTTAATTTTTACTGTCATTGTGTTTCGGCCGTTTTACCAGCCGGACTTCTTCAGAAACCTGCCGTATTTTGTAATATTCGTTGTATTTAGACCCGAAACATTTATTAAATAAATATGGCTTGGCTGTTCCAATTTTGCTCGCCACACAAAGGGAGATTATTCGCATTAGACAATTCTTAATTATTAAGTCATCTGTGTGAGTCCATTTTTGCTCCTTCCACTGAAACAGACAATATGAATATCAATGCTGGGCGCAACAATTGAATATGGCGATCATCCTAATCCATCGTCTAATTGTTGTACGATTGAGACTATAACAATCAAAATGAGGATAGCAGTTCGAAGAAACCTGTGTTTATTAATGATAAATCTTATTGCAACACTTCAAATAGACATTTTTCGTCATATTTAAATTATCTTCGTATGGTATAGAGCAATAGTTCAAATTTCGGCCCGCACAAGGTAATGCATTTAAAATAAAAAAATTCATTAAATATACTAAAAGTTTTCACTACAAAAAGTATCCAAAAAAATTCACAAAGCCCGCTAAATGTTTGTTTCCCATTTTATCAAATTATTTTTCAAGTTTTTAAAATAATTGTTACAAGCAAATTTGTTGTAACTCTTTAACAAATTGGTAAATGACTGCATTTAGATACATTGAGATCTTTCTGTTGCTGAGTTATTTTGTTTTTCAAATAAATCTGTTTCATGTGAACTTACTACTTCGAAATATCAATAAAATATTTTTTCTTTAAACTGAATTAATTTGTTCTCAAACAAATCTGTTTCATGTAAAAAAATCAGCTTAAAATATAAATTAATTTTTTTCTTTAAATTTAGTTACTTTATGTGTTTTTTATTTGAAGCTTTCTACTTTAAAGTATTAGTAAAAATTGTTTTTCTTTATTTCTTTACGCAGAATCCATTTGTTTTTCAGATAAATATTCTACATTATTTATCACGCTCTTCTAAGCGCCAACTTTTTAAGTATAAATGAAATTCACTCTAGCGAATTGTGAGAGAAATTTGCTATTTAGACATTATGTCTCCTTTTCGGCTTTTTTATTTATTTTCTAAGTTTGTCTTAGTCGGAAAAATAATCGGAGATTCTACAAAAACGAGTCTCATTCTTTTTTAATTTCTTTTATCACTGTCGAATAAGCCCTCCAACTTGGTTTGGTTTGGTTTCGTTTCGTTTGTTTTACGGCTTATCAACCTCAGTGAGTTATTTAATGCCGACAAGATTTTTGTTGCTGGTAATTTTTTTTTTACAATTGTATTGTTAACAATTAATTTTTTTGAAAAATGTATTCCTGGTAAATAATTTTTTTTACCAAGTATTTCTGGTATTAAAACCTATTTTTTTAAAATTAGTGTTTTGACAGTTAGTTTAAAATTTTAATATTTACCCATAGCTGGGACCCTAACAGGTGCTACCACCCCGGGTCATGGTGGCCTTGCTGTTGGATGTAGTTTATCGTCTTACCCAGGACGCGGATGCAGTTTATCGTCTTACCCAGGACGCGCCCTCCAACTAGCGAATATCATTTTCTTAATTTCCTAAATTTTAAGAGGGGGTTCAGTTTACGATATAAATTCATTGTAAAGTGATCCCCCTTATGTAAACCAAAAAATATGCTCATAGCACGCGACAAAGCATATTCTTACTTACCTTTATCCCCTTTATTTCCTTTGGTTTCTGGTGTGTAATCATTTCTTTCCGGGTCCATCCCAAACACCTAAGGTCAGAAATGGCATCATGACATTTTCCACTGAGCAATTTAAAAAAATGCCATCACACATATTTTACATAGATAAAGCCCTTCATAAGGTGTGGGCTGTAATTGTGAGAATATTTTTTTTGTATTTCTTTAAAGCATGGGCTTCCAGGAATCCCTTCAATGAGTCTATTGGAATATTTTCCAATGAATCCGAGGGCTCCAACTACAACAGGGATTGTTGATGTTCCCATGTGCCACATTTTTGAGATTTGGATTTCAAGGTCGAGTTGCATTTTGATAGAATTTGAAGATGTTCAAAGATACATTGCAGTCTGCAGGGACTGCCATATCAATAAGGAGACATGTTTTTGTTTGCGGACTCTAATAACGATGTCTGGGCGATTAAATTTCATTGTTCTGTCTGTGTGTATTATGTAGTCCCATAAAATTGCTATAGATCCTATTTCCGTAACCATTGTTTTCCAAATATTATTTTTAGTAGTTGAGTCTCAAATTATTATTTTAGTAGTTGGTGTCGCAAATTTAATTCACAATAAAATTCTGTTCTTGAGACAAGGTATCAACAAGACTCCTCACAAGCCAAGAACGTTTTGGAGAATCTTTGCAGCATAGATGATTGCAGTTTTCTGGAATTCTACAACCTTGATTTCAGTTCCAATTCTTCCCAATTTCTTTTAAATTTTTTTTTTCATGGTGTTCCTTCACCCCCATTAATTTCTTTTAATTCTACATTTTTCCTTCCATTTTTTTTTTTTTAAGTAGGCAGATGAGGAAAATAGTCCGAACAATGTAAATAGTGTAAATAGTTACAATAACTCATCTCAGAAATATAGACGCATCCTGATGAATGCCGCAGCGCAGAAGGGCCGAAACGTCGTGAATATGGCAATGATGATGAATAGTTGCAATACTTCATCTCAGAAATATAAACAGATCCTGATTAAGGCCGGAGCATACAATGGCCGAAACGTCGTGAATATGGCAACAAAGATGGGGTCAGAAAAATATAAATAGTGTAAATAATTACAATACCTCATCTCATAAATATAGATAAACCTCTTTCCCATTGAGGTAACACAAATTGGCAATTTCATTCTTCATCGCATAGTGTCTTACAATAACGACATAATTTGATTTGAAATGCCTGGAATATGAAGACGCTTTAAAATTTAAAAAAATCTGGCACCATGTCATACACTTTTTTGTAGCCTATCGAAGCCATAGAGATTTTTTTCCTTGATATTTTCAACTCATGCAATATGCAGGTTCACCCATGGCCTGGTTCACATTCCTACCCGGTCTTTTTTCTTCTAAAGGCTTATCCTTTTTTTTGTTTTGGGTTTCCGGTTCCTGCTAAAGTCTTTTTTCTTCTCTTTCACTTCCGGTGACAGCTTGCGTCTTGGTGGCATTATCACCTTGCTTGAGGCGAATTAATTAAAAAAAGATCATTGGTATCTCTGGCTCTTCAGTAATTTTAATGATTAAGACTCCAAATGAAAATAAATCTCCTCTGCTATGATATCAACTTCGTCATCAACTTCTAAACTAATGGGCATGTCATTGGTCGATAGTTACTTGCTAGCTTTCCTTTAGTTTTTGTCTACCTTTTATTTCTGTTGTATAAACATTTCCTTCCGGGTCCACACCACAAACCTAAGGTCAAAAATGGCTTCATGACGTTTTCGTCTGATCATTTTTTGTAAAAAAAAAGACAACCCAATGTTACATAGATAAAGATCTTTGTAAGGTGTTAGATGGACTTCAGAGTACAATTTTTTGTGTTTCTTTAAGGTATAGGCTACCATGAATCCCTTCAATGAGTATATCAAATCTTTTCCAACCAATCCGAGGGCTCCATCTACAACTGGAATTACTGATATACCTCCGATTTCTTCTTCAAGATCCTTGTATTTTGATAGCTGTTTTGAACATCTTCAAAATACATTACAATCTGTAGGCAATGATATGTCAAGTTTTATATAGGAATAAATTGTCACTGTTGACACTGCAGTTTGAACATAGATAGCCATTGAGAAAACACAGGAGGTCCAATTTTGTATAAGTAGATCACGTGATAATAAAGGAAATGTATATATAAAAATTAGCGTGGGGTCCAGTTGATCACTATTTCTACTCTATCCTCTATGACTATACGGATCACTCTTTCTACACTATCTGCTATTCTCTAAACTATTCACAATACTATTTCTCTATATTGGTCACTATACGGATTACTATTCGGATCAATATTCGGTAGTTATTAGTTTGCGAGTATTATCGAGCAAGTACTATTGGTGCGAGTGTTATTCGAAGGCGTCTGACACAAGCATTGTTCTACGGCGTTACTATAGTTGTATCTGCGATTACAAAGTCTCTACTACAAAGAGCATTACTAAAATGACACAGAGTATTCGTTGACATTACAAAAGGATCAACGAGTGTTCACTGACATCCCAAAAGTGACAACGAGTATTCGTTGACATGACAAAAGGTTCAACTAGTGTTCGTTGACATCGCAAGAATAAGAAAGCACATTCTGTTTTTGTGGTCTTTGATCACGATGCCTGGGCGACTATCTTTGATTGTTCTTCGTGTGTGTATTGTAAAGTCTCATTATTACAGGTCCTATCTCTGTAACCTGGTCTGGCTGATGTTCATGCCAGTTTCTTGGGATTTCCTGCCCTTAAAAGTAGCAGATGTTCCGGGTCCCGCCCGGGGACCTAAGGTTAGAAATTGCATCATGACACTTTCCACCGACAAAAAAACAAAAAACAAAACAATTACATAGATAAAGCCCTTCGTAAAGTGTGGGCTGTACTTGTCAGAACAATTTTTTGTATCTCCTTGAGGCATGGACTTCCAGGAATCCCTTCAATTAGTCTACTGCAATCTTTTCCAATCAATCCTAGGTCTCCAACTACAACAGGGATTGTTGATGTTCCCATATGCCACATTTTCGAGATTTCTATTTCAAGGTCCTTGTATTTTGACAGCTTTTTGAATATCTTCAAAGATACATTGCAGTCAGAAGGACTGCCATATCAACAAGGAACCACCGTTTTTGTTTGTGGTCTTTAATAACAATTTATTATTATTATTATTATTATTATTATTATTATTATTACTTGGCTGTATTTCCTTTAATAAATTTATTTTTTTGTTGGGGAGGGCAGCTCAGTTACATAAAACTGAAACTGTAAAAATTATTTTTTTAATATTCATGGTAGTGTCATCGATGGTAATAAGAAATGAAAATAGAATTATTATTCGGAGAGGGGCGTTTCTGTAAAAAGAAAAAAAAACAAAACAAAAAACAACAAAAAAAAAAGACAAAAACAAAAGTTTGAATGATGGGGTATCCACTTAAGATTGAACACTTACACTTCGGAAGTGTTTTCCAAAGCAAAATACTTAAATCATTATTTATTATATAAATCCTGGATATTTCCATTCTATTCTATTGAATAAGAACATTTGGAATAGAAGTGGTACTTTGAAATACTAATTGTGGCAATTCAAAGGGATGAAGTGAATTTCTTCAATGGAAGAGTAGAAAATTCGTCACTCACCTAAGAGAATTATTCCAAATTTGTTCAGACCAGTTGCCATTTGGACTTTTAATCAAATTTTATCCTTTTTTTTTCAATTTGCGTTTTCAATTTTTATCTATTTTTTTCACATTTTATATATTTTATGTTTCTCTTTTGTTTCTTTCTTCTTTTTTTCTTCTTCTTCTTCTTTTTTCTCCTTCTTCTACTCAAACTTCTTCTCCTCGTTCATCTTTGTTTTTGTTATTGTTTTCCCTCTCCTCCACTTCTCCTCTCCTTCTTTTTCTTCCTCTTCTTTTTTCTTTTTCTTCTTCGCCTCATCATTCTTCTCCTCCTCATTCTTCTTTGTTGTTGTTTTTCCTTCTTCTTTTCCTTTTTCTTTTCCTTCTTCTTCTTCTTCTTCTTCTTCTTCTTCTTCTCTTTCATCTTTGTTGCTGGTATTCCTCTTATTATTCTCCCTTTTTCATCTTTTTTTCTTCTTCTTCTCATCATCCTCATCCTTCTCCTCCTCATTCTTCTTTGTTGTTATTATTATTATTATTATTATTGTTGTTCTCCTCCTCCTCCTCCTCGTTCTTCTTTTCTGTTCGTGTTTTTGTTGTTGGTGAGATGTTGTTGTTGCCTTTGTTCTCGTCCTTCCCATTCTTTCTTCTTGCTAGTATTGTTGTTCTACTTTTTTTCTTTCTTCTACATTTATTCCTCTTCTTTTTTGTTGTTGTTCCCCTTCTTCTCCTCCTCCTCCTTCTTCTCCACCTCCTCCTCATTCTTCTTCTCCTCCTTCTTCTTCTTCTTCTCCTTCTCCTCCTTCTTCTTCTTCTTTGTTGTTGTTGTCCTTCTTCTCCTTTTACTTCTTCTCATTTTTCTCCTTCTACTTCTTTTTCTCCTCCTCCTCTTTCTTCTTTGTTGTTGTTGTTATTCTTCTCGTTCGTTTTTGTCGTTCTTCTATTCTACGTCGATTTTCTTTGTTGCTGGTATTGCTGCTGTTGTTGCTCTTCTTCTTCTTCTTCTTCTTCTTCTTCTTCCTCTTCTCATCCTGCTTCTTCTCATTCTTATTTGTTGTTATTCTTCTTCTTTTTTTTCTTCTTCTGCTTCTTTTCTTTTTCTTCTCCTTCTCATCCCCCTTCTTCTTTTTCTTCTTCTCCTCCTCATCCGCTTTTTTGTTGTTCTTGCTACTCTTGTTGTTGTTGTTGTTGTCGTTGTTGTTGTTGTTCTTCTTCTTTGTTGCTCTTCTTCTTCTTCTCCTTCTTCTTCTTCTTTGTTGCTGGTATTGTTGTTGTTGTTCCTCTTCTTCATCTCTTCCTCTTTTTCTTTCTTCTTTGTTGTTATTCTTCTCCTTCTCCGTTTTCTTCTTCTCTTCCTTTTTTCATTTTCTTCTTCTCTTCTTTCTTCTTCTTTGTTGTTCTTCTCTTTTTTACTGTTCTACACTTTATTTGGTTCTCTTTCTCATGCTCTTTTCTTCCCTTTTCTTTTTTTTCTCCTTTTTTTAATATTTCCTTTTATTTTTCATATTTTCTTTTTTTGTTTTATATATATTTCTTTCTATATATATATATATATATATATATATATATCCTTACATTTTGGAGGTTTACTTGCTTCTCATTTTTATTATACTTTGTTTCTATTTTTGTTTCTCTCTTATTTATCATCCCATTTCATTCATTCCTTTCTTAGTTTATTTTAATTCTTTAACTCAATAAATTCTTTACTTCTCAATATTTACTGCTTAATTTGACACACTTGGTAGGAAGACTATATTGCGCAAGTCTTCTAAATGGTGAAGATATACCTGCGTAGAAAATTGAATATCTTGCCTTCTTATGAGACACAAACACTGAGCGTTGGCCTCGCTGTGAAATATGCAACTGTTTCAGACACAAGTTTTTGCCTTTATTTGTTTAGATATTTTTATTGTCTTTTTGGTTTTAACGGATACCTGCCGGATTCCAAATATTTCTGTTTAAATTCTTTCATTTTGTTTTCTTTTACTTCAAGTCTTGCACCTTTACATATCTTCTTCTTTTTCTTCTTTTTCTTCTTTTAGTTTTCTTCTCTTTTCGTTCTTTTTTGTTTTTCTTTATCTTCTGCTCTTTCTTCTTCTTCTTCTTCTTCTTCTTCTTCGTTTTCATTACTGATTTTGTTTTTCGTCTTTTCCTACATTTAGTTCTTGTTCTTTTTCTTTTTCTTTTTCTCTTAAGAATTCAGTACTCATTCCTTTTTCTTCTCAATTTCCATTTAATATATTTTTCGTTCTTCTTTTTCTTCTTCTTTTTCATCTCCTTCTCCTCTTCGTTGTTCTTCATTATTGTTGCTGTTATTATTATTATTATTCTCTTTCTTTTTTCTCCGTCTTTTTGTTAATTTTCTTCATCTTCTTCTCCTCCTTCTCGTTCTTCTTTCTTGTTGTTGTTCCTCTTCTACTTTTTTCTTCTTTTTTTTTTCGTTCAATTATTCGTTCGTTTTATTCTTACTTATTTCATTGACGTCTTTCTTTTCATTTATGCCTTTCTCTCTTTTTCGTACTCTTTTCTTTATTCTCTCTCATCTGATTTTATCCACCAAAATTTCTTTTTCGTTTTTTTTTTTATTTTCTTTTCCAAACTTTCGTCTCTTTTAACAATTTGTTTACAATCCTTTTAGTCCGCTTTCTATCATCATTTACTTTTTTGAATCGTTTTCCTTTTTATTTTTATCCTTTTGTTCTTTTAATTTTTTCATTTTTTCTAAAATTTAGTTGCTTATTCTTCTTTTTTAAACTTTGTTTTATCATCTTTATTTTTCATTTTTTCTTCTTTTCTTCTTTTCTTTTTTTTTTCTTCTTCTTCTTCTTCAATTTCAGTTTTCTTCTTCCATCTATCTTTTTTTTTTTTCTCTTCTCTTTATTTTTCGGTGACCTTTTTGTTTTCGTTACTTTCTCTTTCCTTCTTTATTTTCTTTTCTTTTCTTTTCCTTTTTTTCTTCTTCTTATTTACTTTTTCCTTCTCATGCATCTTTCTTTTTCTTTTCCTTTTCCCATGCTGCTTAAAAAGGTTTTCGTTCATTTCTTTCATTCAATATTTTCAACAACCTATTTCTTCCTCTGTGCTTTCAAACACAGTCTATCTCTTTATTTTTTTTTTAGCCGAAAATTACGGAAAAGAATTTCAATGCGTTGATAAAGAAACTGTGCTTTGAGCCAAACGTATGATGAAATCCATGACACGACTGAGTAGAATTCTGTTGAGATCAAATCGACAAAACTAATAAAACAATGAACCCCTTCGGTCACCAGACAAGTTGTAAGTACATTACTTTATCTCATCTCGAGATAATTCAATTGGTATACGTGATTATAGCTCTGTGGCAGAGCAAGTGGCTGCGTTTACATCGCAAGTTCGATCTAAGACGTTATATTGAGAAGCGGTCGCGTTTTACTCTCTACTATAGATTTTCTTCTCTTCTTTTCTTCTTCTTTCTAATTTTATCCTATCTTTATTTTATTTTATTTTTTAAAAACCCTTTTCCAATTTTTCTTTATAATGTCCTTTCCGTTTTTCGTCTCTTCTCTTCGTTTTTTTTTTAACCTTTCAAATCTTTCTTTGTTCATTTCTTTACTTTTTTTTTGTGCTTTCTGTTTTGGTCGCCAACTTTTTTTTTTTTTTTAATTCTGTCTTTCTTATTTCTTTCTCTTAAACAATTCGTTCGTCCAATTATTTGACGTCATTTTATTGATTTTTTTTTATCCTTTCGTCTTTTTTAAAAAATTTTCAAGTACCAGACCTTTTTCTTTTTCAAATTTTTCTTTCTTCTATTTGTCGTCTCTTTTATGTTTATTCCGTTCATTTTACAAAAAAGAATGTTTTCATTTTTTTCTTTCTTTTTTTGAATTTTTTATCCTTTTTTTTCTTACCAATATTTTTAATTTAGCCTTAACAAACGTTCTATTTCTCGCTATCTTTTTCTTTTTCATCTATTCTTCTTTTGTTGTTTTTATTTATTCGCTTTTTGTTTCTTTCTTTTTTCATTATTATCATTTCTTTTTTTTCTTTCTTTTTTTTTCTTTCCTTATTTCAATATTATCTTCTTCGATTTTTTCTTTCTATCTTTCTTCCTTTTCTTTCTTGTATCCTTTTCTCTCTCTCTCTCTTGGCGTCTTGTTTTTTCTTTTTTCATTTTATCTTATTCACCATTTCTTTATTCCAAATTTGTTTCCTCTTTTACTTATTTATGTTTTTACTTTTATCGTTTCTTTCTGTTTCATCATTTTCCTTTTCTTTTTTCTTTTCTTTTTTCTTTTTCTTTTTTTTTTAACTCTTTTATTTAATTTTTGTCCGTTTTGATTTCCATTGATCCCCTTTGTCATTATTTTTTGTTCTCGTCTGCTTTTTTCTAAAAGAGTCCAGAAGAACATAGTCGAAAGCTTTGTGCGGAGATAGTTGTGTATTTTCTATTGACGCCAGAGGTCAGAGTTCAATTACAGATTTTTTTTAAAATTTGAATCACTGTTTTTTTAAATCTTCCCTGACCTTTTTTTAATTGGAAGATTGATCCAACACAGTTTTCCTGAATCAACTTTAACCTTGTGCCATATTAACCTGAGCTTATCAAATAAAACGTAAACGATCTATCGACTCCACCTATATTTGTCTCGGCATGTTTACGGTTGTGTGAATGTTCAAAGTTTCACTTGAACGTCGGGTTTCAAAAGCCAAAACCTTAATACAACTGAAGGGCATGACATTCTAGACCAGAAATGGACAATCGCAAAACACAGACAGGCGTCTTTCTATGAAGATGATGTAAATGTTCCCCCGTGCACAACGTCGGCAAACTTTGAGTCGTACATTTTACTCAGTTTTTTTTATTGCGTGGCAAAGCAGTTAAATTTTACAAACCTTAGGAGAAAAATCAGAATCTGAGAAACTGGCATCTTTAAGAATTTAGAGGAAGAGATATTTGTCTTTGTCTTCTTATACGAGATGAAGCGCTAAAAACAACTTTCAACGATGTTATTGAAGACATTCTTTATTCATTTTACCCTAAGCAAGGAAATAAAGCCAATAATATCCAAGAGGTTTACTGAGTATGAGAAAAATTATTAAAGGGAGGGAGAACAATAAAAGAACAAAAATTAAGAAGACAGAAGATAATGATTGACATTGCATGTCCATTTTAGAAGATCGAAGTTGACAGAATTCGAGAAGCCGGAAGAGAGTTCTGCAATCGAAAAGTGTAACAGAAGAAACTGTTAGCATAGAACTTACGGTTATATCTAGCCATTTCTATTGTAAGATGTTGAGACCTTGGCGCCAATCCAGTACTGCGCTTAAATTCATAAAGTCTAGGTCCCATAGAGGAACATTCAGAAGAACAATTACTATGAAAGTATTTATAGAAAAAGCTCATGGATGCTACGTTACGGTGGCTGGAAAGAAACTGAAGCCGAGATGCCAGGTCAGGACCAGTAACATTGAAGATTCTTCTTTAGATTTTATCATGAATTTCTAAATATATTGTAGAAGTAACATACTATATCTGGCAGCAATATTCAAAGCATAGAATAAAAGTAATGTTATAAATATGTAAAATAGATTCTGTCAAGAAAAATTGTCCTTTTGTGGTGGGGGCAGAGCATTCTTATAAAAGAAATTAAACTGTTCATTAGAAAGACTTTTTTTTAAAAGCATTTCACCCCAAGAAAGGCAGGAGTGCCACTAGCATGCAAGAGGTTACAGAGAGTGAGAGCATGAGTAAAGAGGGGTGGTTTGAGTAAAGGATATAGAGAAGGACGGGGATCAAGATCAAGGAAGATGTTGATTGACATTACATTTGAATATTTGAAGATTATAGATATCAGGAAAGCAAATAAGAGGAAGGGAGTTCCACTGTCGGGAAGTGCGAGAGAAGAAGCTGTGGTTACATTTAACTTTTTCGACAATGAAAGGGTGGGACCGAGAAACTAGTAGCACGCTTAAATTCAGTTGGGGTACCAGTGAAAGTAGCTCGTCAGAGCAGTTGCCACGAAAAATATTCGTAGAAAAGACAGAGGGAAGCCACATCATGTCTATGAGAAAGAAACTGTAGTCGAGATGCCAGGTCAGAACCAATAACATTGAAGATTCTTCCTTTTATCAAGAATCTCTAAATATGTTGTAGAAGTAACATACTATATGTGACAGCAATATTCCAAGCATAGAATAAATGTAATGTTATAAATATGTAAAATAGATTCTGTCAAGAAAAATTGTCTCATTTTTTTTTTTTTTTTTTTGGGTCAGAGCATTCTTATAAAAGAAATTAAACTGTTCATTAGAAAGACTTTTTTAAGCATTTCACCCCAAGAAAGGCGTGAGTGTCACTAGCACTCAAGGGGTTACAGTGTGAGAGTAAGACTAAAGGTGGGGGGGTTGAGGAAAGGATAAAGAGAAGGACAGAGAACAAGATCAAGGCATCAGAAGATGTCGATTGACATTACATTTGAATATTTGAAGATTATAGCTATCAGGTAAGAGGAAGGGAGTTTCACTGTTGGGAAGTGCGAATGAAGAAGCTTTTGGAGTAGAAGAGGCGGTTACATTAAACTGTTTCGACAATGAAAGTGTGGAACCGAGATGCGAAACTAGTAGCTCGCTTAAATTCATGCAGTTTGGGAACCAGTGAAAGTAGCTCGTCAGAGCACTTGCCATGAAAAATATTTGTAGAAAAGACAGAGGGAGCCACATCACGTCTGTGAGAAAGTGACTGCAAACGAGATGACAGGTCAGGACCTATCACATTGCATATCCGTATCTGGATTTTGTCGAGGACCTCGAGATAAACAGCGGGGGCACAAGACCATATATGGCGACAGTATTCAATGTAATGACGATATGTAGATTTGAAGGATGCACTCAGAAGAGAAAAAAACCTTCTGGCGCGATTGTCTCGAAATTTTTCCTTCTCTTTTAGAATCTTAAATTTCCTTTGCATCTTGACAATAAATATATAAAACTTACGATTCGAACACGAAAAAGATAATGGTACCTATATTATGAAAATGATGACTGCATAAACTACATGTTGCTGTCTGGATTTCTAGAATGTCTAGGATTTCTAGAATGTCTAGGATTTCTAGAATGCGATAGCAACCTAGTGGATTAAGGCGCTGGTTAGTGAACTAGATGACATAGTAATTGTGAGTTCAATCCCTGAGTAAGGCAGTCTGTGCTTGGAAACCGTAGAAACAGGATGCGCAATAACCGATTAGTGCTAAAAATAAGAAGAACACGTGATTTCTGTAGACATGGGAAAGTGGGAGGAAAAGAGTTTACCCCTGAAGATTAAATAAGGGGTTCATTTCAGACTTTCGTCTAGGTTACCCAGATCAATATACACCTGAGGAAGTTCATAAAGCACACCGGCCTAAACGTTGGGATAATAGCAATAATAATAGGTAGGGACAATAGTCAACATGTAATGTAAATGATGCATAATGTTTAAAACTAAATTGATATCTCTATCTATAAAAGCCATAATGTGTGTGTGTGTGTGTGTATGTGTGTAACGAATGCACGGCGGCAACTTTAGACGGGTTTGCACCAAAATTTACATGCACATCCTCCAAGTTATCGGGAAGGACAAGACCGACTTTGCATTTCCCAACTCCCATCGATAGTGGAAATAATCGAGTTTTTCTTGCTTCTACGGCAGTTTTCATGTAGTTTGCGGCCATTTTCTACTGGCCAGAGTGAGAGCCTATAGCTGGCTGCCACGAATAGGCAGGAAGATTCTATTGGCCAGCTTGAGAGCCAACAGCTGACTGACACGAATGTTAACTAGCATGCTAGCATGCAAAAAAAAAAAAAATCGATAGCTGCATTCGTCACAAGTGGGAAAAAAATTAAATCTGCATGACACTTTACACCAAATGGCTCATTCGCTTGCTTAAACTCAACGTTGATTCTGATTCCGCAGAACTGGGTTTGGTGTGAAAAAGTATTTGTTGTTAACATTCTTTTTTCATTCGGTTTTTCCAGTTACGTGTCCTTTTTTAAAGCTAATCGTTTTGTGTTCATTTTCTTTAGTTCTTTTTTCGTAACAGATTTAATGTTTACTATAGACTTAGAAAAAATTCGCAAGAAGTAAGGCATGTAGCAACATCAGCACGGCAAAGGGCACTCCTTTAAAGGCAAGGAAGGGCAAAAATATTTTAAGTCAAGTGATAGCAATTGCTGTATGAGTCGTACGATTTTTGAATCGCGCACGGGCAGCGCTGGGTCATGCTGCTAGTTGTTCATATTTCTTTGTTCTTTATTAAGGAAAGCTAACTTTTTATGGATAACAGCATAAATTTCAAAAACGTGGTTTGAGCGAAGAGTCATGGCTGTCGTGATCAAAGGAAACCATTCAAACTTGATAAGTTGATCAACATATTGTTAAACGTTATAGAATCTCATAATAAGTGTTTTCAGCGATTATCGATATAAAGCAAGTAGTAAATATTCACCAAAAGGCCCTTTTTTGTCGAAATCGTTTTGATCTGGGCTAAGGAAAATGTGTCCATGTTTCCACCCACGTAATTTGAGACAAGAAACCATTTTTTTTGACTTCTCTTTCTCTTTCAATTACACGTCCGAATGAATGGCGGTTTCTCAATTTACAGAACATCAAATTACATTGTATTTTCTATTCTTACCTTTTGACACATGATCAGGAGTTATTACAAAACCCGGTTTATATGACACTGGTTCGTGACTATTTGTATAAATATAATAATCGAAGGAATCAGCTACAAATAGAATCGATTTGAGCTTCAAACCTGTTAACCAGCAATCGGTGTCTAAGACACTAGGCCAATACAAAAGTTGCCTTTAAGCCACGGAGTAATAAGAGTGTCGTCAGGTTCGGCCAATTGATAAACGGAACGTGATTGTTTAGGCTCAACTGTACTCTTTTCCTTTTGTTATGAATTAGTATACAAATCCATTCAAGTCTGACTATAAATAGAGATATACGTGTAGAAATGTATGGGTGTGTGCGTGTGTGTATTCAGGCTTAGGAATATACAGCTAAAAACCAAGCTTGAAAATCTAGTATATCCGACTAGATTTTCAAGTTGGGTTTATATATGTATATATGTCTAAGCCTGAATATACACAACGTCATACAACATAAACAGAACTAAATATATATATATATATATATATATATATATATATATGTGTGTGTGTGTGTGTGTGTGTGTGTGTGTTTGTGTGTGTGTGTAATAATATTTAATCAGTTTCGCCCAATCAAAGGCAGTAAAAAAACAAAAACAAAGGTGCATTGTGTTACTGATGTGGAAGACAAAACATTTCCAAGGGCAATTTTAAAGGAAGATTAATCAGCTGGACAACAGATAGCGATTGACAGTGTATTAAAATTTTGGAATATTAAAGTTGGCTGGAAATCGTTGAGTCGGAAGGGAGTTGCATAATCGAGAAGAAAAGAAACTCTTAGCATAGAACTTACGGTTGCATCTAACTGACTCAACTGTAAACTAATGCAACCTCGTCGCTAGTCTAGGACTGCGCTTAAATTCATAAAATTTAGGTACAATAGTGAAGAGCTTACAGTGAAAGTATTTATAGAAAATACACAAGAAGGTAAACTTTTATATAGTGGGAAGGTGACTGAAACCGAGCTGCCAGATCAGGATCAATAATATTGGTGTATGTGTGTCTCCATGTATATGTAGGATAGAGAGTGAGAGACTTTTCTTTTTTGCAATGAACGGAACGGTCAGATTATGAAAAAACTAATAATAAAAAAGCTATTGTGTTCTAAAAAAGATTATATATATATATATATATATATATATATATATATATATATATATATATATATATATATATTATTCGTATTTTAAAATGATTATAATTTATTCATTAACTATAATATTTACAAAAGATAAATCAACGAGAGGAAAGCGTTTAGTATGAGGTTTTATTTAAAATTCGATAAAATGCACTAGATTTCGCTATCAGATTCTTGAGCCGACCAAAAATCGCGTGAATTGATTTTACCGGGAACTCTTGTGGAATCGAAGCGAAAAGTTCTTGTATTCACCCTTTAAATTCTTCCAAAGTCTTGGTTTGGCATAGTAGACCTGCTCCTTTAAGCAACCCCAAAGGTAAAAGTTACGTCAGGACGCTTTTGATGGCCACTCATAAATGAAATAAGGAGTTACTTTTCAATCACCCTGCATATATATATATATATATATATATATATATATATATATATATATATAAATTATGAAAAACTTGGTAATCCGTATGGGTAGTCCCAAGGAGGATGAAATCCTGAGAACTCAATGTAACTAATTTAAAGAAAAACATAAGGTCAAGGTCTGATCCCCACTCCCCCAATACTAAGTATGATTGAAAGAAATATTAAAATAAACACTCTCTAAACTCGACCATGTCTCTCTCACCACTCCTCGCTACCCTCTCTGTTATATTACATAAACTTAAAAAAGTGTGAATTTTCAAAAGTGTGAATTTTCATTTAATCTTTCCTTTCATTTTTTGGAAGTGTTATCTGATGATCCAGTGTCCCTTAAAAGGGATCTGGTGAAATAAATTATTATAATGGAACCTTAAACCATGGTTTTTTTTTTAATATATATATATATATATATATATATATATATATATATATATATATATATATATTTTTTCGAAGATAGAATCCAGGTAGAACTCAATGTTTCACGATAGAGTAAGAATGTATATATAAAGCTCAAACATATAATATTCCATGGTTATAACTTATTACATAGGAAACGTAATCAAAATTAAATCATCAGACCTACATATATATATTTATATATATATATATATATATATATATTTATTATAGTATTTAAAGCAGCAATCCTTCATACATGTTTCATTAAAGACGACAGACAAGGTAATTCGATTAAGATATTTCTTTAATTTTTATTGTGTTCGAAAAAGTTAGACTATTTCTTTCCAAAGTAAATAACAAGGATACTGAACACACAGTCAAAAATAACATAAATATTTTCTACAAAAACCAAATGCACATTAACTACAAACAAAATGAATTTTCATTTAGAAAGATCATAAAGAAATACACTACCCCAACTGACCCGAACAAAAAAATGAAAAGAATTATTTACTACAAAAAATTTAAAACCACTAACCTCATCCTAAAAAATAACAACATATTAACAGGATTAATATTACAACAAACGAACATTATCTATGAGTTCAAATGCCCCTTCAGGTGCTGTGTTCCTGATCAAACCGAATTCATAAATAATTACATCAGTAACACTACTACATGCCTATACAGACGGCTTACGTTACACTTATCCGACCAGTGCTTTATTAGAACCTATTTAAATACACACACAAACATACCAGTAGAAAAATACAAACATAATAACGTCATCCTCATGTAAAAATGATTAAAAATAATGGAGGACTTAATAATAAAAAAGGAAAAGCTAACACTCAGTAATATTAACTACGAACACAGCCACAATGTGCTGACTGTTCGGAAAATAAAGCATTCCTATGACGCTAGAAACATACACAAACTCATACACCCAATTAAAAAGCAAAAATAAAAACATCCTTGATAATGGCTAAAAGTATAGCCGAAAGCGTTCGGAATTACAGAACATTTGGACAATTTCTACATATATTTACGGAGCTTTATAAGCATATACATTCCTAATATTAGTTACATGGAAACGGCGAAACCAATTATTTTAATAAAGGGGCGTAAGGGTTAACATATTGCATCAACATATTAGTTACTTTCGGAAAGAGGTTAAGTCAAATTAGGGTCGGGGGTCTATTTTCATGCGAATGATGACATCATTCAAGCAAATGACATCAGTTTGAAGCATTGTTTCTGTTGGTAAATATGGCGACAAAGATGAGGTTGATAGTCCGAATAATGTAAATAATGTACATAATACCTCATCTCAGAAATATAGACAGAGTCTTCTTCGTATTTCATCAAGACATTTTAAATACTATACAGCAGGCGTCGGCAACCTTTTGCTATGTGCCGACTTAGTGTTTTAAAATCATTCAGTGTGCTAACAGCATACGTATTTTTATACAACTCAAGGTCGCTTTACCTGTTCTACAAGATATTTTATATAGTAATATATAGTATATATGCTTTAGACTATATTAAAATTGGATCAGCAAAATCACTTCTTTGCGTTGTAGTCGGTATTTGTTCGGACTTCGTGATGTCATTTGCGGCTGGAAATTGCTTAGCGTGCCACGTGTGGCATGCGTGCCTTGGGTTACCGACCCCCTTCTCTATACAGAATCACCAAAGCAGATATGACAGCAATATTCAATGCATAGACGAATGGTAAATTTATAAATGTCGAAGAAATGTCTAGCACTCCACAGTGAACCAATTTTCATAGCAGCAGATTTATTAATTGATTATAAAATAGTCATGAAATAAATTCATTTGTTAATGTTTGAATTGTAATGCATTGAAAAATGCTTGGCAATTCCAGTCTAATGAAATATTTAATTTTATATAACCGGTGATTTTCTTAGCCTGAAGGCTGTCAGAAAAAAAAAAGTTGAGGTTGAACCAAAGATGCTATTCCATTTTACCAATCTCGGTCACATAGGGCTGTATGAACTAAATACGATATTTTCTCCTACTCTTTACTTTTTCTTATCTTTCTAACTGGCCAATGAGCTACCTGGTGACATTACGAACATTTCTTGTGTTTAAATCCTTATGTTACGTAAATAGGTTTCGTTTTTTGCCATTTGCTGTCCACATGTTGAAATTGACGTGTCCATTTTGAACACACTAGTATGACCTTCAGTGGTCAACCTGACAATTAAATAGATTATAATAGTGACGCGTCAAATTGTGTCAAAAGAGGAAAGAACTAAGATGTTAATCAGTGCAGTTGTACATTGCACAGAGTAAGTCGTTAATGTCACGTTTTTGTCACAATAAATTTTTGTTTTAAATATTTTATTTATTGATTTGAAAATACGTTCAGTGTATTAAAACAACATAATTTTCATTTATGATGTTTTGCTTGAAGACCAACAGAATTTCTTTTTTATTATTTAATTATTCTACCATATTTGTCTATATCTCTGAGATGAAGTATCATGTTTACTGGCATTATTTACATTATTCGGGCTGTAATGCTCGTCTTTATTGCCATATTCATGAGCTTTCGGTCTCCATAGCTCTGTGATGAGGCGTTAAGACTGAGATTTGGTATTATGATTACTTGCATTATTTAAATTATTCAGACTATTATCCTCATCTTCATTGCTATATTCACAACGTTTCGGCCATTGTACACTCCACCTTCTTCAGGTGATTGGATCTCTGAGATGCGGTATTATGAGTACTTGCATTATTTATATCATTCGGGCTGTAATCCTCATCTTTATTGCTATATTCACGACGTTTCGGCCTCTATAGCTCTGAGATGAGGCATTATGATGACTTGCAATATTTATATTATTCGGACTGTTATCTTCATCTTCATTGCTATATTCACAACGTTTCATAAGTTGTACACTCCGGCCTTCTTCAGTTGATTGGATCTCTGAGATGCGGTATGATTACTTGCATTATTTACATTATTCGGACAGTTATCCTCATCTTCAGTGCCATATTCACAATGTTTCAGCCTTTCTACGCTCCGGCCTTCTTCAGGTGATTGGATCTCTGAGATGCGGTATTACAATTACTTTCATTATTTATATTATTCGTGCTGTAATCCTCATCTTTATTGCCATATTCACAACGATTCGGCCTCTATAGCTCTGAGATGAGGCATTATGTTGACCTGCCGACCACCTAGGGAAAAAAGTTTATTCACCCAAAGGTATTCTGTTGATAATTATAAATTTGGATATAATTGAGATTCAGGAAAAAACTCTGTGCAATATAGTGACTCAGATATCGCATTCTAATGATTAAATTGGTAAAATTAAAGAGCATTTGACAAAATATTGAAAAGTATTTTATAATACACTCAGAACAATATTCTAGAGAATTCTAGAACAGCTTAAATTAAATTTAGAGTATTCCAGAATATTCCAGAAAGCCTCATACAGTATAAAAACAGCTTGAAATAGTCACTCAGAACCACTTAAAGCATCTATTATTGCCCTCTCAAAAGCAGGAAATTCTACGAGAGAAATTGCAGAAATTGCTGTAACCTCGCAATCAACTGTCTCTCGAGTGCTTAGGGCAAATAATGATGCCACTCCTGCTCCAAGGAAGGAAACAAGTTGACGAAAGAATAAGATTGATGATAGAACTGGCAGGGTAATCAAGAGAGAAGTTGCGAAGAATAGGACTATAACTAGCCAAGAAATTGCAGCCAGTCTAAGCGAAGAGCAATGTGTTAGTCTTGCCTCTTCAACAGTCCGTCGGTGGCTGTTAGAACAAGGCTACAAATCTTGTACACGAAGATTTGAGCCGCTAATAATCAAAGCCGACAAAGCCAAGAGACTTGAATGGACTCACTATTAGCAAAATTTCACCGTAGAAGACTGGAAGAATGAAACGATGAAACGAAAGTTGAGCTAAATTCAAAGGATAAGCGATCTAAAATCCGAAGAAGTTTTGAAAGCTCTTTGAATTTAGCAGTAAGTACTGTCAAGCATCCGTTCAGTATAATGTTCTGGGGATGTTTTTTCTTTTCATGGCACTGGTTTCTTAAAACCTATTGAAAAGACCCTCAAGAGCGAACAGTACAAGAGAATTTTAGAGTTTGTCTACTGAAAGGGTGCAAATCGACCCCACCAAGCTCATTTTTATGCAGGATAATGTTCCCTGTCACAAATCAAAATTGATGAAGGGATATTTTGATGAGAAGCAGGTGAGTGTTATGATATGGCCGCCCCAATCTCTTGACCTCAACCCCATAGAAAACTTATTGAGTATTATAAAGTACAGGCTCTCGAGAAAGCAGTTGAGCCACAAAGACGATTTGATTGCGAATTTCATATCCGAATGGAATTCAATGCTTGGGGATGAGATTTACCAGAGCCTAATCAATTCAATGCCAAAAAGAGTTGAAAAGGTTATTCAAAATAAATGAGGACCCATAGATTATTAAATATTTCGAACTATATTACCTATTATAAATAAATTATACCTCGGTTATGTTTCTATTGCAGGAAATAATTGAGTTTTTCCCTAAATCTCATTTATATCCAAAATTATAATTATCAACAGAATAGCTTAGGGTGAATAAACTTTTTTTTTGAGGCGTTTCTTACCTCCTTCAACATATTTCTCTTCCTTGTCAATGCACGTAATTCATTGGCCAGTGTGACGTCACACTGGACCTCTCCCGTGCTATCCTGTGACGATCTAACCCTTGGCTAATTCGGATAGAAATCTGGTTAGATTCGGTATCAGCTTTGTCGTTCCCAGCTCGCCTCCAACGTCTGGTTACCGAAGTAACTGCTTTGATTTTTAATCTAACCTACCCACGTTGTGATTTGATCTTAGGTAGACGAAATCAATCAGTCGTCGTGCCGTAGTGCAAGCCGAATTCGAGCAAAGGTGACACCGCACAAGTATATGCAAAAGAAAATAAAGTAACAACTCGAAAGATTCAAATGTGTTAAAAAAAGAATAACAAATATCTTTATATCTGGTTGCTGAATACAGGACTGCTTCTTTCTCCCAAACCGTTTCTATGGATACGTGACACTTTGCGTTTCTTAGGCGAGTCTTAATATCTTAAGTTGTTTTTCAATAAACTGGTTTTTGGTATCTTCAGACGATATTCGTAAAACTTGTTTTGGTGGAGTGAGTCTAAGTCGTTCTTCAAAAAAAATTGTTTTTGGTTAGAAGTCTAAGTCGGAATGCGTGGAAAACTTTCAGTCCGCTCCTGCGAGGCTGGTCTCCGAGCTCACAGCTCAACTCTGTCTGCTCTGTAACTCTGTCTGCGTCTGCCCAACTGCCACTGTCTCTCTGGGGACGTTCGTTTATATGGACGCCGGCCAAAACCGGGTGGGGGCCTGTCGTGGTTTGGGTCCCTCGATAATTCCAAATCCGCAATAAGGATTTTCTTTGTTTTCGGACAGGAAAATTTATCACTTCCCATTTTTGGAAGTCAATTACTTTCTGTTTTAGAGGGGTTCTTAAGGGAATTGTGCTCCCAAATTCTTCCTTCCTCATATTGGAACTTACCTCAGAGGGCGTCAACAATTTCCTTCTTCTTTCTATTGGTATCTCCCTCCCCTCAGAGGGCGTCAACATGTTTCCTTTCTTTCTCATATGTTTACCTTCGCCCATCGCTCACGCCACCACTCAGCCAATGAACGTGTGGGTGGGTGTGGCTAGACTGGCCTCAGTTTACAATTATCGCTCAAAGAAAAAAAGTTATCTTCCTTTTTCTTTTCTTTCTTTTCCCCGACTAGAACCCCCACGACTCGTACTGTGGTCATTAAATCTCTATCTTAACTGGATGTCATCTGGGATTCATCAACGAGATTTTCGCCAAGTGATTATCTGGGTTGTCAACCGAATCTCCCTGTCTCCCTCAACGTCTTCGTACTTCTGTCGCCAACAGTCTGTCCAGGTAACAAACTTTTATCATGGCAAGGTCTGGACATAAAACACGTGGTTCTCTTCCAAAACCAAATGATATCTCCGAAAGATAGTTATTGGTTTATTCTTTTCGTTTTTCTCTTCTTCCTCCCCTTTTCTTTGGGGTGATCTCAGCTGATCCTTTTCTCGGTCGCATTCTTGACCCAATTCTGATTATCTTCTACCATTCCGTCATGGCATAAATTAATTCTGACAGATCCGAGATCTTACGAATTTCCTATCTTCTGCGAAAAAAAAAAAATACTTTTCTTCGCAAATGAAAATAAAAATCTTTACCACTTTTTTTTTGTTAAAAAAATAACATCGCTCAGTATGTCTTTTGTGATAGCTTCTTCTCGCCTTAAGTATTTCTCGCTTTTAATTTTCACGCTTAATTAGTTAGCCAAACGCTAAATAGTGTCACGCAGTATCATTTGCATAGATTACAGATTATACATCGCCCTGTCAGCTGGGGCTTCAGAATACAACGACTACACCTTTGCAGAGGTGTAAGAACCCCCTCCCCCTAGAGGCATCCTGGGTAAGACGATAAACTACATCTAACAGCAAAGTCTCTGATCAAGTTTTGAGGAGCGTGGAACCACCTCTTAATTGCTGGTGTTCCCAGGTTCACCTTGACCCGAGGCAGTAGCACCTGTTAGGGTCCCAGCTATAGATAAATAGCTGACCCCCAAACTGGGGTCGAAACACTATGAAAGTGTAAAAATATGTTTTAATAACAGCAGTCCATTTCTGAAAATAATTACCAACAATACAGTTTTGAAAAAAATATATTAGAAATACATTTTTTGGAAAAAAAATTGTTATCAGCAAAACATTTTTGAAAAAAAATATATTACCAACGATAAAACTTTTGTCGGCATTAAATAACCTATTGAGGTGTTGAGATACCGTAAATCAAAGCAAATCAAAGCAAACAGATTATACAGGGAAAAATTTAAATCTAAATTAAACTAATTTAGGTATGTTACGGAATTACGGATCATTCTTGTTTTCACGATGAATTTTTGTTCCTGCTTATTAAGCTTAACTAAGCGTGGTTCAAGGCTAGTATTTTTGAGGTGAAGACAGCTCCGTATTAATGGTCTGAAGTACAGGTTTGTTTACCATTACCCCATGACCATTCCGCTTGATTTTGCCGTTCTCATAAAGAATTATAACAATTCTTCAAATAAACCTGATTAGAAAGTATCTTAAGCGCTACTTTAAAAAACACAACAGTTGTCTTTTTTTTCTTCGTTCTTTCACTTTCTTTTTAAATGAAAGTATTTTAAAGAATATGTCAGATTTTCGGGATGGATTTTCTTGCATAATTGCACATTGAAAAATGTGTCCCATTTCCTTGTAATTCAGTAAATATTTCGAATAAGTGTAAAGTTAGGCCTTACTACCTTAAACTAAGTAGCAGGTTTAAGAAGAAAAATTCGTGTTTCTTTTGTTAAACAATCTCTTCTATTCTAGTGTCAGCAAATGTTAAGAAATCATTTTAATTCTTAAAATTGCAGCAGTTACCACTCGTCTTTTGGAAACTAAATGTAGGCGTTGTTTCATTCGTTTCTTTTAGTGGATTCTTTGGGGTTTTTTTTATTTGATTTTTATTACTTATTTTTCTCTATATTTGTTGTTTTTTATAATTTTTAATTAGTTTTTAAAAAAATATTTTTTTTTACTTATTAGCATTTCTAATCTTTTGCTTTCATTCTATAGTTCTGTTTTTTCTTGACTGGTTTTCATTCTTTGCATCAATTAATTTTCTGATCACACTTCTTTCTTAGTTCTTTCTTTCTTTCTTTCTTTCTTTCTTTCTTTCTTTTGGTGCTTTCCGGCTCTTCTTCGTTAGTCTTTACAGCTTCTATCTCTCTTTCACTTTCTGTCTCACATTTTCACAGTCTCTCTTTCTCTTTCTCTTTCTCTTTGGTGCTTTTTTTTCTTTCTTTGTTTCTTTCTTTCTTAGTTTGCATCTATCAATCTATCTCGATCTGTTGATATCTGTGCCTATCACTTTCTTTTCTTCTTTCTTTCTTAGTTGGCATCTATCTATCTATCTATCTATCTATCTATCTATCTATCTATCTTGATATCATTCATTCCTTTTTTCTTCTTTCTTGTATTCTCTATTTTCTCTCTTCTTTTGGTATCACTTTTTCTTTCTCTCTCCAACTCTCCTTCGTTCCTCTTCTTGCTCTCACTCTCTCTCTCTTTCCCCCCTTTCTGTCTTTCATTATCTCTCTCCTTTTGGCACTTCATTCTTTCTTTCTTTCTTTCTTTCTTTCTTTCTTTCTTTCTTTCTATTCTGTATTTTTATGACAATTTTTTCTTTCTCTCTCCAACTCTCCCTCGTGTGTCGCTTTACATCTCTTTCTCTTTCCCTCTTTCTCCTTCCCGTTCTCTTCCATATTGGTTATTTAGCTTCTTTTTTTCTTTCTTTCTTTATTGTTCTGCTACTTTTTTCTTTCTCTCCCCAACTCTCCTTTCTCTGCCTCTTTACGTCTCTCTCTCTCTCTCTCTGTCCTCCCTTTGGTGTTTCTTTCTTTCCGTCTTACACTTCTCGGTTCCTATGATTTTCATCATTCGTTTTCTTTTTGTTCCTTCTTTATTTCCTTCGACAGAAATACTCCTTCCCTTCTCTCGAGCTTTTTTCTCTTCCCTTCCTAATGTTGTTATTTCATTTTCTGATATATATATATATATATATATATATATATATATATATATATATATATGTACACACACCTTCTGGTTCCCTTGTCTCCATTTCCACCATCTCCTCCATCTCCATTGAAATCTACTAATCAACTTCGTGTCTATTTCATCTTTTCCTTTTCACAGCTAAAAACCGCCTCAAAATCTGGGTCATTCGCCTGGAAATCCCACAAGAATTAAATACATCGATTTTTGAAGAAAAAGGCAAAAAAAAACAAAACAAAACAAAACAAAAAAAAACAATAATAATAAAAGCCCACACGTTCATTCAATATGTAAAAAGAAAACTAGAAAAAAAAACCCAAAGCAATAAAAACAACGTTGGTCGAATTAAATTTGGGAATAAGAAAAAACGGCAAATTTAATATATCAATGTCCTTTCTCTCTTTTTTTATTCTTTATTTTTGTCTTCACCGCCTCCTTTTGCTACGTCTTTGTTTCTTTCATTTTCTTCTTCTCTTTCTATTTATCTCTCTTTTTCTTTCTCTTCCTCTCTTGATGCTTCTTTCTTTCTTTCTTTCCTTCCTTCCTTCTTTCTTTCCTTCCTGTGCTTCTTTATACCCTCTTTGTTTCTCTCTCATCTTAGCACATTTCTTTCATCCTTTCTTTCTTTCAGTCTTCTTTTTTTCTGCTATTTCTTCTCTCCTTTTAGTTGTCTCCCGACTTCTCCTTCCAAAACTTTTTTCTTTCTTTCTGTTTTCTTTCAACCCCCTCTCTCTTTCTCTATCTCGCTCTATCTTTTTTTCTCTTTTGTTGCTTCTTTCTTTCCTTTATTTTCTCTCTCGGCAATTTTCCTTCCTGTGCTTCTTTTACATTTTTTCTTTCTCTCTCATCTTAGTATTTCTATCTTTAGTCCTATCTATTTCTTTCTTTCTTTCTTTCTTTCTTTCTTTCTTTCTTTCGTTTCATCTCTATGTCTTCCTCTTCTCATTCTAATGCCCCTCTCTCACTTCACTTACTTCTGTCTTCCTCACTTTCACTTTTCTCCTTTACTTCATCTTCTTATCATGCGCAAGAAAACTTTTTGACATTTTTTGAAATTTTCTCCTAATGAGAAAATTTTCAAACTAATGGCCTCATTGTCCAAAAGTCAGAAAAGGCTTCGAAAAATTAAATTTTAACCCAACAACCACAGTTAATCAAAAAGGAAACATGGCCTTTATAAAAATTTTACTCTTTTTTATTTTTTTATTTTTTATCTTTAAAAAGTAATTAATAACTTTAAATGTCGCTTACACAGAATATAATAATTAACAACCAAAAATCCCATATAACATTTCCTGAAGAAGGTCGGAGCTTACAACGGCCGAAACGTTGTGATAAATGTGGCAACGAAGATGAGGACGATAGTACGAACAATGTAAATCGTGAACAATTCCTGACTATTGACAATCCCTTTCTTCCATCTTTTCAAATTATTTTATAGGAAATGTTCTTCGGTACCTCTATATTATATATTTAATAGGGTCTATTCCTGCAGTAATGTCTGCCTTAATTTCCCATTGCTTCCTTCTTGGTCTTCTTTATCCCGATCAATTTGTAGTGAGTACAAAATAATAACTTCCTTTTCCCAATCCCTTCAAAGAAAAGCAATTCGCGAGACTATGTGAATTTTTTTTTGACCAATGAAAATCTTGCTTTCAAGTAAATTGACTAGTGAGTTGAAAAAAAGGTGGAAATAAATTCGTGAACCTATGTGAAATTGTTTTTGGACTAATGAAAAGCATGAAATTAGCAGTTGAGTCTAGGAAAAGAAAGAAAAGAAAGTAGCGAGCCCATACGAAATTTCTTTTGATATAAAACGAGGAGAAAAAATTGAATTAATAAGAGAAGTCTGTCTGGAGTCATGTGAACGTTTTTGTTTCAGTTTCTCTTTGACCAGCATTGAAATTCTTGCCAGTGTAAAATTATTCGCCAATAATATTATCAAAGAATTTTCTCTGAACAATCCAAGAAAGCTAAGTATTTCAAACTACCTCTCTTCGTCTACTTTTGAAAGTATGGAAGCGTATATCCCTTCCAGGGGCAACAAACTCTCTTATATTTGTTTTAAACATTTTGGAATATTATTTCGTGTCAGATCATTTAATCTGTTGTATGAACATTTCCACCTCATGACAATTCGTTAAAACTGCGGACTTAAAAAAAAATTATTTATTTTCCCTAGATGAGCGACAAACACTTCTTCAAGTGTGTAAATTCGTGAATAAATTCCTTATCTTGTTTTCTTAACATTGTCCGTATGTTTCCTCATTATTACCATGATTAATTGATCTTTCTATCGTGGGTAAATCAATTGTTCATTTTAAACACTAAGCCTCATCACTGCATACACACTTGTGCAAATTAATTGAAACAACCGCTTTAGTTTCCTTTCTTTCACCATACAGTCAGTTTTAGAGACATTGGAGTGAAAGGGTGTAAGCGATTTCTATTTTCACTCAGATTTGTTCATTTGCAATGGAGTGCAGCAGTATGAATCTATTTTCGGGATGTATGATGAAATTTTTTGGGCCTTGAAAAATATTGCGACATCCGTGATTGCATCAGATTTTTATCCCAGCCAGACACTATTGTCTTGACTGTCGATTATTTGTCCTGCAAACATTGTCTGCGATAGACGTTACTCTAAGGAAGAGTACGAATATTTTAACGCTGCACGAACACACTGGCAAGCCTTACCAGTGAGCAAATTAAATTAGATCGGGAACACTCCTGATTTAAATCCAGTTGAGAATCTGTGGTCAATCTGCAAGGAACGACTTCGTGGAATGGACATACGAAATACTAACATGTGCACTGGGTCGTGTTTCATTGGAAAAATATGAACAAAATTAAATAATAACGGAATTATTTGTTTTGTTTCAATTAATTTGGGTCTATTATTAAAAATTATTAATATAATTGCAAAAAGTGTTCATTTATATTGTAAATTGCCATTTCTTCTTCTTCTTCAACACCTCCTCCACCTTCTTCTTCTTCTTCTTCTTCTTTTTAATTCGCTTTGCATCATTGTTTGAACATTATCAGGAGAGGGATATAAAGAAAGAAGCCTTTAATTGCGACAAGTCCTGAAATTATTAAGTGTTAAGCAATGTCGAGCCTGGTCAGTACATAGATGGTTGACCGCTTGGGAATACCACGTCCTGTAAGTCTGGATGTGCGAGTAATTTAATGGATCATGTCTCGGAAGGTGAAATCGGAGAATCGAGTTCCAATTCCAGTCGGGTTTGTTATATTCATTTGCACGCAAATACGCTTGGGAAAGGTATTGAATCCACCTCTTCTCCCCCAAGCTATATGTTAATTAGTAGGACTTTTATAGGTACATATTTATTACCTCCAAAAGAAATTCTTTACAATATAAAAATGTTTTACGCTTCAAATAAACTGCAAACAGGTTGATAAACCGTAAAAAAAAACAAATCAATCAATCAAGCATGACTTAATTTTGGTCAGTCAACGAACCTCGGCCAAAAGAATCGCTGTAACGCTAGAAATATACAAGGAATGTGTTTGGACATATAATTCATCAGTCGGTCAAGTGGGTGATAAAATATTTGAATGCCAATCAGGTATGATAGCAATTAAATATCTCTTAAATTGTCAGCATTTTCATAGATCTAATGATGATGTTTTTGAAATACCCGTCACCTTTGATGAAAAGTGATTGCAGCTGTATGACCCGGAGATCAATCAACAATCTACGCCATAGTAGCCCTCGAATTCCCTTTGGCTAAAAAAATTCAAGAACATAAATTCGGCAGGAAAGTCCATGATAATGGTTTCGAAGACACGAAACGGGTCCTTTCTCTCAGATAGGCCCCTGAAGATTGATGCCAGTTTTCGATCGATACAGGCATTCTCTAAAGTTCCTTATGCGGTCTTACCCTCTTTCTGCTTTATACGAACGATCTACCTACGAGCATTCCCAGGTCATTACAAAAAAGGCCTATGCAGACAATAGCGCTTCCCAAAAACGAAGATGATTGAAGCCTTGTATGTCAGTCTCTCCTCTGACCTAACAATAAGGAAATATCTGGATTGTCAGTATTTCGATAGCCATAATTTCATCTTCGCCAAACAGATAGTTTTCTTGGTTATTGTGAACAGTTATATTCTCAATGAGGTTCTATTGGGTCTCAACTTCACTCCAAAAGCAGAATTTATATATATATATACTAGAATTTTTTTTAAAAATCCTCACAATATTTAGTAGTTAACATTTTTGCCGAGGTTTACACACTCTACATTGGTTCAGTTTCACAAACCAAGCGATGAAATTTAAATAAGCTGATTTGTTTGGAAAAAAATTAATTAGTCAATTAAGGAAATAAATTTAAAAAAATTAATATGAAATTAGTTAAACCTGAAGAGTGATATTGCCTAGAAGTAGATAATATATATTACAGATATTGAGCTTTTTGCGTGTAAATTACTATAAAGTAGAGCTGGGACTTTTTAATCTCAGAATTTGTGAGAGAATTGAGCTCCAATTTCGCATTTATTCATATAGATTCCATAGGTTTTACTTAATTAGCTATTATGTTTCTCTAACTCTTCAAATGTTGAATGTATAACTAATTCTAATTTTTATTTTCCCATCTTTACACTATATTAATTTTATCTTATAAATTGTCCCCTGTTTTGTCACTCATGAAATGAAAATAATTGTTTGTATGGAAAATAAGGATCTACGTGCATCAAATCGTTTTAAAATTAAGTGACAGCAAGCAGAAGAATTATGGTTGAACTTTGAAAACGTAAGCTTAAACATTAATTCAATACTTAAATGCAGCGAACAATTTTGAGTTCTTCTGTAGTATATTGATGTCTATCGTATTTACTTCTCCTTAGGTATTGTGATGATAGCCAAACTAAGAGTCCTCCACAGGAGCTAGCTTAAGATATTAAGCTAGCTGCAATTTTGGATACAAAAAGAAAATAAGAGTCACTATCATTGAACCATGAAAGCAACAATAATGGCTAGTATAATATATTAATATACATTTTTAACCTCGCATAATCTGGCCACCCTGAATCTGAGCTCAACAAAAATCGTTCCCTGAGCCTAACTTTTCGAGTTGCTTGGACACACACGCACATACACTGTACTTTATATAAAAGCTTTATATGGTAAACGAGGTAGCGATGCAATTATATAATACATGTCATTCCTCTAAACTCGGGATCTGAAACTCAAGGAAGAAAAGAGGGTCCACCACATGCTGAGTGTAGGGTGCATCCGTTTAGATACAGGCCGGTCATCAGGGCATCACCAATGTGAAGGGTATTCAACTCTAGATGGGGCCCTCTGGCAGAAGCAAATTAATCTGTATCACATTCACTGATGTGAGGGAAAAACCATTTTAAGGGTGTCTGATTTCCCTAATTTGCCAAATTTATTCTTATAAAATCCACCCCCCCCCAAAAAAAAAAAATTAAAGAAAGAAACCGAAACATTGTCGCGAAGTAAATTTTGACCTTCACGTGATGGTGGAAGAGGTCGAGTTTTCTTCCCCTTCGCTGGAGAGAATAGAAAGTACTTTTTTCTTTCGCTAGGCCGTACACATGTTGACCAGTTTCCACGTGTGTGGACACCCTGGTGGTCAGGAAGGTAAAGAGTCCACTCCTCCAAGAACAAAAGCAAAGACAAAAAGGGACAGAAGAGTTCTACTCTCTAAAAAGGGCCAAACTCCCATGAGCTCAACCCAATGGAAAACAACTGTGATCTCCCTACAAGTACAACCTCCCTAGACAGGTTCATTAACCTGCATCAGAGGTACAACTAAAATGTAACAAAAACAAAACTTCACAACATGTATTACAAATTTAAAGAAAAATGGTTTTGCAATCGAATGAAAAAGGAAGAATTTGATGTGGAGGTAGAAATATCCTCCAGTTATGGTTCTGCTGAACCCAAAACCGGAAAATGACTTATGTCAATAAATGTTTGGGCCATCTAACACGACGGTCAGATCTGGTCACAGTCTCTTTCACTACCCCAGGTGATACTGGTGATGGAGTAGTCACTGAAGTGTCCATGCTGAGCCAGGTAGTGTCCAAAAAGGCAGGTTTTAATCTGTCAACAGTGATGCTTTGTGTTGCATTGTTAACGCTCACCATAAAATATTTCGAATGTCTCTCAAGAACTTTGAAGGGTCCTCTGTAGGCTGGCTGCAATGTGTGGGGCTTAGGCAAGTCCCGCACAAAAACATGTGTGCATGTCTGCAGTAGTTTAGGTACATATATCTGCCTTTGAACCTGTGCAGAAGACTTATATGCAAAATTTGCCATTCTCGCAGTCAGCCGATCAACGAACGAGGTCAAGTGTGGTGCCATAAACTATCTCAGCAGATGAACATTTAAGACCGTCTTTAACCGCAGTGCAGAGTCCCAGAGGAACCAACGGTAGATGCTCCAGCCAATTTGCCTGATCCGTCACGGCCCTTAAAGCTGATTTAAGTGTACGATGAAACCGTTCCACTAAACCATTAGCCTCAGGATGTGCACGACCTAGCTAAAGAAAAGAAGTAATTTCTATTCACTTATCTGCGGACGATCAAAGGCCATATAGCTCGTATGTTATTTCTTTGTTCTCGTTCTGTAAACCTCCTCGGGGACAATATGGACAATCATTTGTTTTGGGACATAAGTAAATCTTTTCATCATATGTACGTGCGTTGTTTGCTTTCTATATTCGTATTCAGTGTTAGTGTTTCAATGGCTACACTAATGCTAATATTAGTACCGGTGTGCTACTGGAAGGCTAAGACACGTTATTCTTCCTAACACAAAATAGTCGGTAACCTCTGTGTGGCAGATACCACCGTACTAATAATAGGAACTGAAAAACGTATTATTTAGGTAAGAAAATCAGGTACTGAAAATAGTAATTAAAACTAGGAAAATTTGCGCTGGGTATTATATACCCATGGTAAGTGTTCTAGGGTTAAAAAATACAAAAGGGGGGTAACAAATAACGGCGACTTATGATGCTGCTGCTACTAGTGTACTAAAGAACAAACGAAAGCAAACTTGCCCATGGAAGACTATATATATATATATATATATGTGTATTTTCTATATATTTTCTATCTATCTATCTATCTATCTATCTATCTATCTATCTATCTATCTATTACTGTGCATATATATATATATATATATATATATATATATATATATATATATATAATTTAGTTTTATGATTACGGCTAGTGTTGACAAAAAAATTAAACGGTTTTTGTTCATAATTATAAAATGAAAACGAATATACAATACTAGCAAGTAATAAAGATCCAAGGAATACTTTTTGTTGTTATTGGTCTTCCCTAGTCAGATTTATATCCGAAAAAGATGTTATTTCGTCTGAAGAAGTATTTGAATGTTATTGACCCTTCTCGAAACGATAGAAAATAGAAAATTTTATACTAAAATATTCGTTGTTCGTAGAGATATTTCTATTTTATCTCGGAATGTGACCCAGTTATTCCCAATTAGTTTTTTTTTTTGGGTTTTTTTTATAAATCTCCTTTGAAATATCTCTCTTGAATATTTTTTCGAGTAGCATGTGTTGAATTAACTTTTTGACATTTAAAATCGTATATCGCTCAACAATATTTCCAATCGGCCACCATTTTCTGTTCAGTTGTTCATCGACCACCCAACAGTTGAAATTGCCCACCGGTTGATGATATCGCCCAGGTTGAAAAAACAACATTGATCTAGATAAACCAGGAAAGTTGACGGTTTTATTTTTAACATTGGCCAATAGAGTTGTGCCTTCCATTCTAATTTATGTATTTCTATTGAGAGGAAAGATGACCATTTATATTGCAGTAAATTTCTGCAGATTGTACTTGACATGAAAGTAAGAAACTGTAAGAAAGTGCAATAAGCAAGATGTGCAATAGAATAAATTATTAGAATAGAATTTACATAATAGTAAAATGATAAAATCAAACTACCAATCTAGTGTTATAGTGAAATTCATGGATGTTAGAGAGAAAATAAGTTTCAGTGATAGGAAAGTGACTGAAGACGAGATGACAGGTTGTGACCTATAATACTGCAGATACTTCTTTTGATTATGTCCATAATCATATATATATATATATATATATATATATATATATGTGTGTGTGTGTGTGTGTGTGTTGATATAATAGGGAAGAACTGTTAGTTTGATGATCCGAAGTTCTTTAGTACTTTTGTTTTTATTTGAAAAAAAAAAAAAAAACAGTTCCCGATACATAAGTAGAGCCTAGATTATAATAATTTAAAAAAAATATGATTCCATCGCGACACAGAAATTACTATGTTTCGAAACTGGTCAGCAGTATTTAATTTTAATTCCAATATTAAAACTTAAACACTGGGTGGCAGTTTCATCCTGAAGCGCTGTTTTGGTTTTTCATCACGGCCAGGCACTATTGTCTCTACTGTCGATTAGTTGTCTGCGATGGACGTTACTCCAAAAAATTATAATACTGCACAATCCCTCTGGCAAGCCTTACGAGTGATCAAATCAAAAGTACTATAGACTGTCCTAGAATATATATATATATATATATATATATATATATATATATATATATATATATATATATATGTTCAAGACTCACATCCGTGCAAAACAAACGGAGAATACAGAAGAAAATTTATACCAGTGCTAAATGTGCATAAAAGAAAGAATATAAGCAGAATAGGTCCGTCTGCCAAACTTCGAAGTCGGGATGCTGAAGGTAACATCAGTCAGCTAAATGACAAATTTTACTCGCATTAATCATATATATATATATATATATATATATATATATATATATATATATATATATATATATGCCAAATAGTCTTAAAAACAACAGCAATTTTGCATCAAATAATTTTAATGATCGACTTTTCCAAATTGCGAAAAGTCTATCTTAGAGAAAGAGGAAATTCAACCAGAAATTGTTCGAAGTTCGCTTCGGAAGAAAAGTAGAAGCAATATGGTCTAAGCCAGGGACAATTTCCGACAGAGAATGATTATTCGCAATTTGGAAAAGTCGATCATTAAAATTAATCGTCACAAAATGTTTGTTGCTTTTAATAATATCTCCCATATACACCCGTGTGCAAATTAATTGAAATAAAACGAATCATTCCGTTATTATTTACATTTTTTCGTATTTTTCCAATGGAACATGACCCAGTGCACATGTTAGTACTTCGTTGTCCATTTCTCGAAGTCATTCCTTGCTGACTGACCAAAGATTCTCGGTTGGATTTAAATCAGGAAGGTTTCCGGGACAGTCTGTAGTACTTTGATTTGATCACTGGTAAGGCGTTACAATTTTCCTACGTTTTCTTGGAGTAACGTTCATCGAAGACAATAATCGTAGGACAACTAATCGACAATCGAGACAATGATATCTGGGCGTGATAAAAATTTGATGCAATCACGGATGACGCAATATTTTCCAACGGCAAACAAATTTCCTCATACACACTGAAAATAGATTCATACTGCTGCACTCCATTGCAAATGAACTAATCTGAGTGAAAATAGAAATCGCTTACACCCTTTCACTCCAATGTCTCTAAAACTGATCATATAGTGAAAGAAAGGAAACTTAAGCGGTTGTTTCAATTAATTTGCACAAGGGTGTATATATTTGGTTATGTCTCAAGATCTTCGGTTGTACGTGGATTTGTATGCTGGTCATTAGCGGGAATGAAATGTCACATACGGCACAAACATAAAAACTAAATCAGGTTGTCGGATCCTCATACGTCGAAATCGACGGGAGCGCCCATCATATATATATATATATATATATATATATATATATATATATATATATATACAGCAAATGTCCTTTGAGTGAAATATTATTAAACACAACAGACATTTTATGGAGATTAATTTTACAGTTGTACTTCCCTAAATTATGAATAATTCCGTCAGAAATTGTCCGAAGTCCATTGCGGAAGAAAAATACAAGAAATATGCTTCGAGTTTCCAACTTCCATACGTCATCATCAGGCCAGGTAGAGACGATTGGTGAGTTTCGCAGAACTTCGTGAGTGTTGTGACGTACGCAAAGAGTGTTGTGACGTAAGCGAAATATGACGTGTGTATGTTTTTTAGTATCCATTTAAGGATGTGGGCTCTTAAGTTTGAATTGTTTTTATTTATTGATGTTTGTTTTTGTTGTATGAATAATGCTTCAAGGATCATAAGTTTGTTTTTACTGTTTGATTTTACTAGTATGTTGGTGTATTGTTTCTAGTAGCTATCTAATTATCCTTATGCTGCTTATTAATGTGTAATCTGATGGCACTCTGGTTCGATAGGTGGCAGGTGAGTCTCCGTGAGAGTGTGGTTGTGGTATACCCTATGTCTGCGGTTTAACTTTTGTTTTTTTACAAGTTGGTAAGTATATTTATAGACAGAAAATTAGTCTTATATAGGGGCTTGAAAATTTGAAATATATTATCTTTAATAATTAAGTTGTTAGATTTTAATTTTTGTAGTAAATAATAAATTTAATGAATTTATTTATATCGATTGGTTTTATATATCAGTGTATGATTTTTCTTTTACTACTTTGTCTTTTTGTAATTCTGGTGCATTGGCTTTTGGTAATATATATATATATATATATATATATATATATATATATATATATTTCCATGAAACAAAAAGAAAGTTTTCACTGTGTATGTGTAAGGCATATTTGGGGAGAGTTCTTTAATTATTCATGTTTTGATGACGATCAGCGAAAGTGTTTGTTTAGCAAATTCTTACTGCATTTTTTTTCCACGATTCTTACAATTTGTCTGGAATCACATATGAAACGCCGAGTCTTTCAACCGCGCGAAATTTGTAGGCTAACCACTTCTCTTTATATACGTAGACAACGCACTCATTTGCAGACACCCGTATATTTAAAGTAGAAAATATGTGAGTGTAAACTGAAAAACGTATCATGGATATGCACTTACGCATCAACACGTTTGAACAGAAACAATATGAACACAAAAGCGTAGCTCCAGAGTTCTAGGCGAACTTCTATGATGATATTTTCATACATACATATATATATATATATATATATATATATATATATATATATATATATATATATATATATATATATATATATATATATATATATATATATATATATATATATATATTTATGATATATATATATATATATATATATATATATATATATTATATATATATTTATTTATATATGTATATATATATATATATTTATATAGACATATATGCATGTATATATATATATGTGTGTGTGTGTATGTGTGTGTGCGTGTGTGTGCGTGCGTGCGGGCATATCAGGACTCTCACAAATATGTGTCTGAATGAAAGTGTGAAAAAAGTATATGCAGTGTTTTGCGTCCCGAGCAGAATGGTGATTAGCTCTGATAATTAAACAACCGGCAGCGAAATGTTTCCCCCTGCCTCCACTGATTTAATTGACTGTCGCTATGTTAGTCCGCCATATTTGCTGCAGGACACGTCAGGGAAAAGGCGAGAACTGAACGATAAACGATTGAAAGAAGAAAATGAACACACACACACACACACACACACACACACACACACACACATATATAAATATATATATATATATATCTCGAGTGAAAAAAGAACCCGGTTAACATACGCAATAGCATGAAAATATTTGCGGTATTGTTTTGTTACTAAGATGTGTTTGTGGATGAAGACTTATCTGATATAAAAATGCGTTCATGACAACCTAGACGAATTAGAAAAAAATATTGAGATAGATAGATAATGGCGAAACTGAGATAGATAGATAGATAGATAGATAATGAAGAGATAGATAGATAGATAGATAGATAGATAGATAGATAGATAATGGCGAAATTGAGGTCGATAGATAGGTAGATAATGAAGAGATAGATAGATAGATAGATAGATAGATAGATAGATATGAACAGGCTGAGATTGATAGACAGATATATAGATAGATAGATGAGGAACAGACTGAGGTCGATAGATATATAGATATGGACACACAGAGATAGATCGATAGATAGATATATAAAGAAGTCCGAGATAGATAGATAATGGAGTGACTGAGATCGATTGATAGATAATGAATAAGAATTAGATAGATAGATAGATAGATAGATAGATAGATAATGAAGTGTCTGAAATAGATGGATAGATTGATAAAGAATAGACTGAGATAGCTAGCTAGATAGCTAGATAGATAGATAATGAACAGACATAGATAGATAGATAGTTAAAGAAGAGTCTGAGAGAGATGGATAGATAGATAATGAATAGAATGAGATAGATAGATAGACAGATAGAATATGATAATTGTTTAGCGAGAGTCTTGGGGCATTCTGAATTGCAATCATTGCAAGCGAGATTCTATTAAACCCTGCTATGTTCAGCCAGTCAAAGTTAAGCTTGAAAACAAAAGATTTGATTCCTGCGAGTTCAAGAAAATCTCGAATAAAATTCACAGTCGAGGTCAAACCGTCTGTTCCTGATATCACAAATGACCCCGAAGTTATTACATCCTCTTATGACAAAGAAATGAAATGTATGTTTAACTCTACATTAGAACATCAAGAACATCCTTAACTGACTACCCCCCTCTTCACAGAACGTAAAATATATCTCTAACACAGCGCGCCATTTTTCCTGACTTGTCAAAACACGTAACTCTAAGAAAGCCATCGGTCAGTACAATATCCCAGTGGTATTTCTTAAGAATATCAGTATCTCAAATACTGGCAAAACTGTTTAACCCATGCATGAAATAGTGATACTTTCCAAGTCTATGGAAAGTGTCAAGTGTAGGCCCTGTTTTTAAGAAAAGGAGTGTGCGTTCATGCCTTCCACAATATCAACCCATTAACCTCCTTTGTCTCAGCAGCTTACTCATCGAAACTATAATCATCAAGTAAGCAGGTTGGTTAATTTTGTTCAGCGGCATATCAACACCTCTATGGGTCATTTAATACGGAAATCGAAATATTTTGAACGCAATTTCATGGCTCCAACAACAGATAAAATGTATTGTTTGTCATTTTCCTTCAAGAATATATTGTGGCACCATGCATCCTGACGATTTGAAAGATATATTTATAGATATATGATTTGCTTTTTTACGGTTTATCAACCATTTGAGGATTATTTAAGGCCGAAAATGTATTTTTAGGTTTTAAGAATAATTCTTTTTTTTTTTTTTTTAAGAGGATTGAACCGCCATGCATTCAGGCGATTTGGGAGAAAAAAAGAGAAAACGAAGAAGAAAGAAAGAAAAAAGTAATACGAGACGGGTCATAGGCGAACACACACACACACACAGCTTAAGAGACGGAAATAAGGAAAAAAAGATTATTGTTGATAGGTATCAAATGTCGAAAATATCTAGGTCACCTACGAATAAGCGTTGACCGATTTCCGCTTATCCGCGAAAAATGGAATTGTGTTATCAATAGATGTCACCAATTAAGAAATCCATTTTGAAAACGTTAGATTTTGATAATGGACAAAACGCAGATGTAACTTGCAGTCTTGACTGGGTATGGAAAATTAAAATCCCACACAAGTAGTTTTCACTGGCTAAGTTTTTTATTTTTGACAGAATAGACTTTTGCCCTGCGATAATAAAAATTTTTGTTATCAACACATGAGCCGAAGGAAACTGAAATATTTTTATTTCTGCTTTGGAGACGCCAAATTAAATTTGGAAACTTTGGAAAAATTCCTTTCTTAGACCATGTCAGATAATCCAGCTGTCCAGTGAATTGGCGATAAACTGCTTGACAAACGCCACGTGTTGAAACCGAGAGTTGTCACATCAACCGCTCATGATAACGGCGATTTAATTAATTTTTTTTTTTTAAGCAAGGTATTTTTTTTTTCCAAAACAAAGCCACGGGTTGTTCACGCCCGACTAAAACGTCATTGGCCAAGGGATCACATGACGCACGAAGGAGGAGGAAAGATACCTGACCAGGACCTCATTGGCCGAGAGTGGTCACGTGACGCACGAAGAAAATCAGTCGACGCCCCTATCCAGAGTATAAGTATGAGAAGCCGATACGAAGAAGGGGGAGGGCAGTTCACGCCCCCTCAGAAGCATGGTGAGAGAGTGGGAGTGAGAAAAAAGAGTTACCAAAAATGGAAAAGAGTGGAAAATCCCTAACCAGAAATAAGAAGGGTGGATACGTATTTAGAAATATCGAAGAACCCCTGGCGCTGACAGACCCACCCCAGTTTTGACGGCGTCAATAAAAACGAAGCCCCACCAGACAGAAATCAGTTCAGCCCCGGACGGCGGGCGGAGTTCGTTCGCCCCAAGCGGACAGAAGAGGCCAGTTCGTTTGGCCCTGAGTGCATTGAAGTTTTAGTTCAGACCCGGACGGCAGATAGAAAGAGTTCAGACTCTGGAGAGAAGAAGTTCGCGCACCGACGGCAGAGATGAGTTTTTATTCGTTCAGACTCTGGAGAGAAAAGTTCGTTCGACAAGCTGGCGAGAATAAGTTCGTTCGGCCCTGGCGGTAGAGATGAAGAAGAGTTCAGCCCCACCGACGGCAGAAATTAGAAGAAGTTCGTTGGACTCTGGCAGGCAGAGTTAGTTCAGCCTCGGACGGCAGAGAAAATATGCCCAGTGTTGAAACCGCCTCAAGATAGCTGACCAGATTCACGCAAAATTTTGGACTCTTCTTCAACCAAGAACAAGTAGTTTGAAGAGCGACTTAGAACCAGACCACAGAAATAAGTTTTCGACTTTCGTCCAAAGACACACCGAAACACAAATTTCTTAGAGAGCAGACAACTTGAAGCGTTAAAATTTGCCTAGCGAAAGCGTCGTGCCACAATCCACAGAACGGGTCAGAGGTAGACACAGTCCTATGTACCGAACAACTAGACATAAAAAGTTTGTTACCTTTTTCCTTGATACTTTGAACTTTGTGAGTTTTCATTTTATTTTCTTTTATACATATTTGTGTGTTATCACCCCCGTTGAACTCAGCTTGCATTACGGCCCCAAACCCTGTTTGATCTCGTCTGTCTAAGATCAATTCACAACGTGGGTAGGCAGACTAGAGATCAGTGCAGTTACCTTGGTAACCAGGCGTTGGAAGCAGGTTGGGAACGGCGAGGCTGGTATCAATCTAACCAGATTCCTACCCGAATCACCAAAGGGTTAGAACGTCACGTTTGGAGCAGCGACACCGGACGGAGCAGCGAGGAGCGAACAGCTGACGCCGCGGCGAAGATTTGGTGCTGTTTAGGGACGTCACAACTGGCGCCGTGGTAGATCAGGATAGAACGTCACAGTTGGCGCTGCGACCGGGAGACGACGTCATAATATTGTTAATAATTTTACTATATATATAGATATCGTTGATAATGTTTTTAATATAACAAGGTATTGCTGGTAATGTTTTATTCTAAAAAAGTATTTTTACTATAAAAATGTAATTTTATACTTTCATAGTGCTTTGTTTTTGTTTGGGGTTTCACTATTTGACCATAACTAGAGCCCTAATAGGTGCTACCACTCCGGGTCAGGGTGAACCTGGAAACAAAGAGGGGTTCCATGCTCCTCAAAATATACCGATTGCTGCCGGATGTAGTTTATCGTCATACCCAGGACTGCACCTGAACAGTAACAATTGACTGATAACCAGTATGAATATCCCCCCTGCTAGATTTACAGCCGGTGCCTTAACTGCCATTACTCATATAATCAGCGAGCCTCTAAACAATAAATTAATCATGAGACCATTGCCCTAGTTATATCAGCAATTTACAAGGAGTAGAAATGGGGCTTACAACGTAAACCCTCCAGTTATTGAATCCCTGGAAGAGATCTCTCAATTATCAAATCCTTCCTAGCAGGTAGGTCCCTGAAGGCAGTTGTTAATGGCCAGTCATCGGAAAACCATAAGATCAATGTCCCTTTTAAACAGGGTTCCCTCTTTCGTCCTACTCTCTGTCTACTGCTTAAAAACTGACTCCACTCATTAATGAGCTTCTATGGGGATGATACAGCAGTTTATTGGTGCACCTCCAAACAATCTGGGAGTCCAGAAGTTATCAGGGCACATGGCACAGTAGATAAAGGTGTTAGTTAGATCCAGTGATAGAACCCAAAGAGTGTGAATTCAATACTTGGTTAAGACAGTTGAGACACCATTTAAGGGCACAAAAAGAAAAAAGGAAAAAAGAAAGGAAAGAAAGGAAAAGAGAGGCGAGACTTAAGCTTAGATGATAAAAAAAAAGCCCACGACCAAAAACATTGACAATGTTATTTTGATAAGTAGCAAATGGTGAAAGGTTTCATTACCATTGGTTTGTAATTCTAAATGGATAAGAAAATCGACTATATTCTGGTGGCGGACTTGTGTTATCGGGGATAGATAACAGCCACTTAATGCTGGCGAACATCTAATTAACAAACCACAGACCGACTAGCTAAAAACTCCGAGGCAATTCGACAATTTTATTTTGATAATGGAAAGATGGTGAAAATTTTGACCACCAGTGTCGTAGAACTGTCTGACAAAAACAGGTGAATACAGAGCTTTGGATATATAAGAAAAATTAACTGTGTCAAAGGGGCAAACAATATTGTCGGGAAAAGATTAAATGGTCAAACCGCACACGAATGCCAACCCTGGGTCACGTCTTGGCCGTTTTTTTGCTGTATCTATGGGTTTGTTAGAATTCGGTTGTGATAATAAAATGTTATCAGAAATTGGCACCAAGAATGCAAATACATAATTTTTGGAACTGTTTTTTCGAGACGACAGTCAACTGTGTTTCGCTAGACGACTACCCCATTTGATAATTGGCAAAAAGGAATAGATCCCAGGTGACATTGGGGTTATCACACCAGCTGCGATTAAGGAAAGAAATGAAAAGAAAAAAAAAAAAAAAATAATTTTTTTTTTAGCAAGATATATTTTTTTTTCCTAAAACAAAGCCAGCCGGATCACACCACCCGGAATGGAATTACTTGGCCGAATTGGCGGAGGTGATCACGTGACGCAAGGAGGGAAAATGCCGCCGCCCATTTAGAGGATAGGTATGAGAAGTTGCTACGAAGAAGTGGGGAAATACCGTTGACGCCCCTCTAAAAAAATGGTGAGATATCCATATGAGAATAAGAGAAGATGGAGTAATAGAAGACTTCCAAAAATGGAAAGGAGTGGAAAATTCCTAACCAAAAATAAAAAAAAGTGGATATGGATTTAGAATTATCGAGGAACCTCCAACCCCGACAAACCCACCCCGGTTTTGGTCGGCGTCCATATAAAAGTCGCAGCGAGAAAAAAATCAGTTCAATCCAGAGATCAGAAGAGTTCATTCCAGAGTCTCCAGATCGCTCAGTTGAAGCAGGCCTCGCATCAGCTGACTAAAGATTCGCGCAACTTCCGAACTCATCTTCAATCCAAGAACAATTTATTTTGAAGAGCGACTTAGATCCATACCACCAAAATAAGTTTTTCGACTTTCGCCTGAAGACACACCAAGAACCAATTTCTTAAAGAACAGACAACTTAAGATGTTAAAACTCACCCAACAAAAACAACGTGTCACAATCCATATAGCGGGTCGGGAGATAGACGCAGTCCTATGTATTCAGCAACCAGATATAAAGTATTGTTATCCTTTTTTTTGATACCTTGAACATTTGAGTTATCATTTTATTTTATTTTATGCGTATTTGTGTGATATCACCCTCGTTTGAACTCAATTTGCATTACGGCCCCAACGACTGATTGATTTCGTCTGCCTAAGATCAATTCACAACGTGGGTAGGCGGACTAGAGATCAATGCAGTTACTTTGGTAACCAGACATTGGAAGCGAGTTGGGAACGACGAGGCTGATATCGGATCTGACCAGATTCCCATCCGAATCACCAAAAGGTTAGAACGTCACATTTGGGTGCTGCGACCGATACCAAGCCAGTTGGTCGTCACAGGACGCGACAACACGACTGACGCAGACAGGCGGACGTCACGTTTGGAGCGGCGACACCCAAACGAAGCAACGAGGGGAAGAGAAGGCTGTGGAGAGGGACGTCACATAGTGGAGAACTTGGAGAGGGGAATTAACAGGAGATAACTGACATCCATTAGACATGGCACGTGAAACTAGAACAGTCTACCCCAGTGAGCGAAATAAAGGGTTCAGTTCGATATTCCAAACAACTGAAGAAGGCCGGAGCATACAACGGCCGAAACGTTGTAATTAATATGGCGACAGAGATGAGGACAATAGTCCGAATAATGTAAATAGTGTATATAATACTTCATCTCAGAAATATAGAAAGGTAAAACGTTGTATTGGGTGAACATCAGTATTTAAAAAACTAAGATAAATAGATAGATACATAGATATGAACAGACTGGATTATAGATAGATAGATAGATAGATAGATAGATAGATAGATAGATAGATATAAAAAGACTGGGATAGATAGATAGATAGAAAAAAAAGAAAGAAAGAAAGAAAAAAAAGAAAGAAACAGACTGTAGATACATCTATTTGATTTGATTTGTTTGATGGAATATCAATTCTTAATGGGTCATTTCATGCCGAAATTTTCTTGGGAGTTTTGAAGTGATAAAAAATGATGCTCGTTATACTACTTTCATAGTTGAATACGTGGTAGATGAGCTTTTCTGCTTATACAGTAGCCTATGATAAGCTTTTAGCCACCCTCGATTACAGCAATTTTGGCTTGTTTAATAACATTTCTTTTTTTTTTTAAGATAATGACGTGTTAGTATCAAGCTACCCTCATCTATGAACGATAGTTGACTTATATTTTGCAATGAAAGTTCGTGGAAGTAAGAAAATTGGTGATTTTAAAAAAAGGCAAATAATTGGATGGTATCAGTGTGGCAAATCAAATAGAGAAATTGCTAGTTTTTTTTTCTCAGGTTAATCATCAACGTTCAGGTGACCAAGAATCGTATGTTAGGGAAAGAAAAGGGCGCCGAAGAGGGAAGTCATCAGAAACCGTCGTCAGAGCGTCAAAGATGTCGCCACCAACATGGAAATGGCGCCATAAGTAGTGAGAAAGACTCTGAAAGAGTTAGGCTCTCAAAGAAGAGATTTAGGAAAGAATCCTTTGATTTTGGAGGTTAATAGGAACAGGCGTATGGAGTGGGCGAGAGAATTCGAGAGCAAAGCTTATGAATTTTGACAGTCTGTAATTTGATCAGATGAAAGTGAATTCTGGTAATATTCGAATTCGAGACAGGTTTATGTTTGGAGAAATCAGAATGAGACTTGAAATACTGAATTTCAGCGGGCCACCATGAAAAGATGGAGGGATTGGAGTAATGGTGTCGGGGGCTGTCTGGTTTGGAAAGAAATCTGAGTTGATTGTTATTAACGAGCAGTTGAATGGTCCAAAATACTGTCAAATATTAGAGAAAGGACTACTCCTATTATTTGAAACCAATCAGATTGACAAGAATGTGTACATTTTTCAAGAAAATGGAGCGCAAAGGCCTGGAAGGAATCACAAGAAATCAAGTCTCTGAGATGAGTAGCCCAAAACCCTGACATAAATCCAATAGAGCAAGTTTGGGAGCACCGTCACCGAAAACTTCGAGAGCGTGCAACTAAAATCGCGTCAGTGGAAAGCGTTAAAGAAACATTGCCAAAGGAATGGCAAAACATGGATCAGACGATTGTTGATAACTTGATCAAATCCATGAATAATCGAATACAAGCACTGAAAGTAGCAAATGGAGGAACTACTCTATACTAATTCCAAATACTGTTTATTTATGTTAAGATTGGATTACGTAATTAAATTTTGAAATTGGATGTAGTTTATTTTTCCTGGCTAAAACCTTTTCTTATGCCACTGTATATCTTGGGTTATTGTCCTGCTTCATGATAAACTTCCATCCGATTAGTTTCGATGCATTTCTCTGTAAGTTGACCAACAAAATGTAGATTTTTGAATTCCTTCTGTTGTTACCATCACGAGTTGCATCATCAATAAATGTAAATTAGCCTGTTGCAGTAGCAGCTATGAAATCCCAAGATAAGACATTGCCTTCTCTATGCTTCACAGATGACCCTGTATACTTTGTATCATAAGCAGAAGCCATCTTGTTCCACATTTTGGCCATTCCATCACTTTGTCTTAAACAGCTTAGGACATACCACCATTTGTCTCAGATCAGCCCATATTTAGGTGAGCAAAAAGCAAAGGAACAGATCATCTTAAAGTAAATAACATTTAATATTTGGTTGCATAACCCTTACTTGCACTAACTGCATGAAACCTGCAACTCACTGACATCATCAAAACTTTGCTTAGGCCACTTTACATGTTTGTGCGGACAGGATCACTAGAGGCGCTAATATGTGTGTTTTATGTTGTGGTTTTGTTGAAGTTATATTTTGGAATAGTTTGGCTTAAGAAATTGTAGGATATTATATGGATTAATGTCATAAAAGAGTTCTTTCACCTTGATTGATGAATTGTTGGTAACTTTACTATAAACAGGTATTATTATTGTAATTTCATATATATATATATATATATATATATATATATATATATATATATATATATATAAATATATTTCTGTTATTTTTATTATAGAAATGTTTTTTATACTTTCATGGGACTTGTTTTTGTTTCGTGGGGGTAAGAATTTGCTCATAGATGGGACAGTAACAAATACTACAACTTAATAGATAGATAGATAGATAGATAGATAGATAGATAGATAGATAGATAGATAGAACATATGAACATACGATAGATAGATAGATAGATAGATAGATAGATAGATAGATATGAACAATTGAAGACAGATAGATATGAACATACTGGAGATAGATAGATAGATAGATAGATAGATAGATAGATATAAACAATTGGATATTCATAATTATGTGTTTGAAAGTCTATATTTTGATATTCATGTCTATGAATTTATCAATCAACCAGTCTCGACTCTTATTTATCTCAGCGTGTTTTACTTTGTTTTTTTTTAGTCTGACCTTTACTGTACACACATAGACGCTCACCCGTGCGCACACACCCAACGAAGCCACAATCCCATAGCAGCATGTCTAAACCTCCTGCGTGTGAATAGATGAGGAATGTCTAGGAAGAATACAGGTTGGGCTATAGACAGTCAAGTGTCTATCTACCTACCTCTATAGACATTTACATACACGCCCACACACGAAGAGATTATATCTATATTAATGAAGAAATAATAGGCGAATATTGATATTGTTGCAATCAATAATTTTTACATCTAATAGAATTTAGCCTTTCATATTTGCAATTGACATTTGACCTTTTTCGTAGTGATTTTTTTTTCTATCTATTCATTTCTTTACCTGGAAGCTAGTCGTTGCCATCTTCAAGATGAATGACCAAGCTTTTGGAAAACGAAAGAACAATACAGTCGCTTTCATTCCTAAAAAGCTATGGTCAGATGATCACACGATTAATTAGGCGAGAAAGAAAGCGAATTTCACTTCAAAGACAGAAGACTTATTGCTCGGACGATGGACGGCGAATAACGCTATGAGTTTTAGAGGAGAATTTAACGGACCGCAGACAAGAGTTAATTGTAAATAATATTAGTTTGGGGGAGAGGCAATAAAGTACTTCTGGAGATGCGGTGGAGCAATGGATATGGTCTCGGGTTGAGAAATCGGTGAGATGAGTTCGAATTCTAGTCGAGTACATTACTTTTCACTTACGTTCAAATACACTTGGGAAAAAGGTATTAATCTAGTTCTTCTTCTTCCAGCTATAGCAGGAAAGACTGAGTCTTATTTAGTGAATAGTCTAGGAGAATGAAAAATTTAAATTCAATCCAGCCTGGAGAGGTGTGATTTTCGTCAGGCTACCTTGTCCAAGTGACACCACTTCTTCTACTGATGCGGTACGCGTAGTACTAAAACCTAGATGTGTTACGGTTCTCGTGATTATGATAGTATTTCAACGCCATGAATTATGAATCTAAGAAAAACCAACTCATGGTAATAAAAAAAAAAAAAAAACTGCGCTTAGAATTAATTTATCCAAGGCTATAGGACTCAGTCTGTTCTGCTCTTTACCCATAACTCGGAAGAGAAGAGCTGGATTAATATTAGGTTGGTGCAAAAATAATGACGTAATAATGTCGTTTTTGACGTAACGTCGAAAAACGACATTATTACGTTCATTATTTTTGCACCAACCTAATGTATTTCCTAAATGTATTTGAGGGTAAGCGAAAAGTAATGAAGCCAACTCGAATTCTAACGGTTAGTGTGTTCATTATGGAGCAATTCAAAATTTAATCTTGTGGAAGATTTAAAAAAAAAATAATTTTCGTAATTGCCTACCGAATATATTTCAAATAGTAGTACTAGTAGAGAAATATTTTAAAATATCTTGGCATTGTATAAGGCTATTCTGACATTATACAATGAAGATATCGTGAGGACACGGATACAGAGTAGACATTATAAACTGAAGATAAAGAGAAGAAAATTTCTCGGACATTCAGACCGGTAAATGTTTAATAATGTTTATTATAAACAGAGCATTTACTTAAATATTTATATCTATAAAAAGAATGTATAAACATAAAAATGTCATAATATATATATATATATATATATATATATATATATATATATATATATATACGGTACTGTCATTTAGCCTGACGTGCTCTTAACCGATTTGGCTACAGAGGAACGTTCGGTTAGCAAGGTCGAATGTACTGCCTTTAATCTTCAATCTTCTATGAATCTCTCCCGTACATTCATATCTGCTCATGGCGTATCAAATGTAAACAAATGACGTCACACATTATGAAATGAACAAAGTCCGACAATTATTTTGAGGCATTTTTACGTTTATACATTCTTTTTATAGATACAATTATTTGTAGTTTTTATATAATTTATCATCTGAAAAGAAAAGAATTATTAGATCGCATGAGAAATTGTATAAAAAACAAGATCGAAGCATCTTGTCTGTCGTATTCAATGAAATGTGCATCAATGAAGGATTGCTGCCTAAATACACAAGTATATATATATATATATATATATATATATATATATAAGTGTGTGTGTGTGTGTGTGTGTGTGTGTGTGTTTCGTTGAATATGGTAGGCAAGGAAAATTTGATTAATTTTTTATTTAGTTTTTCAACAGTCTCATATTTTTCCGTTTGGTGGGGGTAGAGAGTGTAAAAATTGTTCGTATGTTCATTGTCCCAGACGCTTTGGGCCACTTCTGTAGCCATTTTCAAGGGGTTCCCTTTTTAGGTGTTGTTAATTTCTTTTCATGTTTGACTATTAAAATCTATTTTTTATTTGAATTCTAGTAGAAGCGTTTATTCCTAGATTCTCTTCGCGATTTAAGCGCGGTAGGATTTTGAGTAGGCGTTCCCCTATTTTTTTTTTAAACCTTTAACACACCATTTACGCTATTGAATAAGGTGAGAATTATACTAGGTGCCAGATGTTTTATATAAAGGGGCCTCTCCTACAGCGACATGTTTAAATAAAGGTTGCTGCTCAAATAATATATATATTGCATTTTAGTTGTTATTCAACGTGCAGGTAAAACACTTAGATTACAATAAATAATCACCTATATAGATTAATATATTTAAATGAAAAATGAAGTGTATCTTCAGTATATCATATTAATACACTTTATTTCCTTATAGGGCATTAGTAAATAGCTGTAATCTCAATTGCATCCTATAGAGAGTGAATCCATCTTTCGAGATATTTCATGTTTTTGCTTCTGCTGACGCGATGCAGCAAGAGTTGCAGGTGGTCTAACAGAACGAGTCAGGCGTAGTCCCATCATATCCAAATTTTTTTCAATGGTATTCAGGAATAGTTATCGTGACGCCCAAGGGTGTTGTCAAACATCTTGCAGAGCATATAGAGTAGAATGAACGTTGTGCGGGCAACGCAGTTAGACGAGGGATGGAAACAATCCGAAAAGTGCTGCAATATAATAATAATAATAATAATAATAACTGTCGTGGTAAACTCTCCTACAGTAAAATGAACTCTTCCTCCTCTCATAAATACAAACTGCGAGAGTTGGATAGACGAAGTGTAGTAGACGCAATGCTAATCTACTTATTACTAACACTATTGTTTTGTATATACATTTTTCAACCTACTTTCGTCTTCCGTGTCTTTCTTTCTGGCCCCTAAACAGGCCACAACAATAACAACAACAACAACAACAATAATAATAATAGTAATAATAATAATAATCTGAAAAATGTGGCAAATGGGATCATCAACAGTCCTTGTAGTTGGAGCACTCGGATTGGTTGGAAAAAGATTCCAGTAGACTAATTGAAGGGATTCCTGGAAGTCCATGCCATAAAGAAATACAAAAAATTTGTTTTGACGAGTACATCCCACATCTTACGAAGGGCTTTTTCTATGTAAAATATGTTTGTGGTTTATTTTTTTATCTTTTGTTTTTTTTTGTTTTTTTTTATAGTGGAAGATGTAAAGAAGCGATCTCTAACCTTAGGTCTCTTGTAGGGACCCGGAAAGAAATGTGTAGACACTAGAAATCAAAGGAAAAAATGATGGAAGATAATTCGTCTTTGAGATTGTGGAACAAGCAAATAGCCATCATCAATAAAATATTGATAAATGTATAAAAATTCGCAATCCAACAAAATCACAGTATCGTTTATTCTTTATTCCTGTCATTGCTGTTTTTTTTATATGACTGACATGTTGTGATACACACAAAAATATCGATGTATGTTTTTAAATTAATGTCAAATTTATTAAAATGTATATTTGGATAAAAGTCAATGAAAAAATATGGTTCGGTGCCGTTGATATTTGTCTTGGGATTCTTGATAATATCCAAAGACGAATCAGCAATATTATTGATCCTGATCTGGCAGCTCGGCTTCATTCACTTTCCCACCGCCGTAATGTTGCCTTTGTATATTTTCATAAATATTTTCAACCTTTCAAGTAAAGGGTGTTTCATTAAGACGGATCAAAATCAGCAGTAAATGAATCAGTGTTATTGGTGAAAATTTATTTATTTCTCTATTGGATCATGTTATTTAAATCATGGCAATCATGGGTGAAAAACTAATATCGCCCAAATGTCCGCCAAATCTGAAAGAAAAAGAAAAAAAAGTCTTTAGACGCTTAAACTTTATTTACATTTAAAATCGGTCCAAGTTATTAGAACACCCTTTAAATCTAAAAATGTTTTCTCTCTTTGAATAACCTGCAAGGGGTTGATAAGAAAAATCAATCAATAAACAAAATCATATTAACCCTAAATTTTGGCCTTGTACCACTCTTGATTTCAGGTGAGAATACCGTGAACGAAATATGTGAACAACGACAAAGTTCTAGAGAAATTGGAAACAAAATGGACATATAAGAAAGGGTGTTTCATTAAGACGGATCAAAGTCAGTAGTAAATAAATCAGTGTTATTTGTGAAATTTGATTTATTTCTCTATTGGATCATGTTATTTAAATCATGGCAATTATGTGTGAAAAATAATATCGCCCAAATATCCACCAAATCTGAAAGTAAAAGAAAAATAATCATTAGACGACGCTTAAACTTAATTCACATTTAAAATCGATCTAAGTTATTGGAACAGCCTTTAGGAAAAAAATTGTCTTCGTGAGCACGGTTTCAAATGATTAGGAAACATTGGTCTACTTGTAGCAGAGAATCTTCGGAACCCTCGCGCTTCGGTGTGATCAACTTAGAAACAGATCTGATGAGTTAAGGTTTGATTGCTTTGAAAGTATTCGGAAGAGGATGAATTTAATCGGAAGGACAGTAAAAAAAACAAAAACAAAAACAAAAAAAAACGGTGGAAATTAAAAAGAATGATAATAAATCAATAACAAAAATATTGTGAACTTCTGAAAGGCGTGGTTTCAGAAATTGAAACACTGAAGATTAGAAACTAAAGCAAGTAGATCTGCCTGACGACAGTAGGAGGTGCTATTTCCTTGAATGGTGGCACGAAAATGTTGACATCAAAGACCCGCTGATAAAAGGGGGGGTTTATTTATAAATCACTTAGAAGTAGAAAATTTCAAAATAAACTGAATCGAATGAAATGGTTTAATAAACATATAAAGAAAAGATGACTAAAATATAAAACTCAAAAGCATGAAAATTACATAGAAATAACAATTAGTTCAACAAATTTTATCATTGTAGTCGTTGAAGCAATTTGCATTCTTTCTCCTCTAGATTTTTAAAAATCATTAAGCTTCTTTTTCCCTCTTTTTTTAAAAAAAAATATCTGTAAACCATTTCTGATTCAAACAAACACATTAACATTAATGGACAACCGACTTAGAACAAAGTCGCGCATATTTGCTTCGTGCAAGGCAATGGTTCCCCCCGCCCCAGAATCTATCTTACATATCCATAAGTCTACTATTCGTCCATGTTTAGAATATTGCTGCTACATATGGTCCAGTGTCCCTGCTATTTCCCTTGAGCTCCTTAGTAAAATCCAAAATCTGCAATATTATTGGTCCTGATCTGGCGTCTCGGCTTCAGTCACTTTCCCGCCGCCCTAATGTTGCCTCTCTGTGTATTTTTATAAATATTTTCAGGATAATTGTTCGAATGACATCTTCGCTATGGTACCTAGAGATTTTGAATTTAAGCGTAGTCCTCGACTAGCGTCAAGATTTCATCAAGTTACCGTTGAACTGACTAGATGTAGTCGTAAGTTCTATGCTAACAGTTTCTTCTCTCGCACTTCTCGTTTGTGTAACTCCCTTCCGGCTCCATGCTTTCCAGTCAACTTTAATCTTCGAAAATTTAAACAGAATGTCAATCGCTATCTGTTGTCCACCAGATTGCTCTTTCATCTTCCTGTTTAGTAGTAATGTTTCTGTTCCTAAATCTTCCACACCCTGTAACTATTTGTGTCTTAGTAGCTTTATTGCCTTGCTTGTGGAAGCCCCTTCCGGCTCCATGCTTTCCAGGCAACTTTAATCTTCAAAAGTTTAAACGCAATGTAAATCGCTATCTATTCTCATCGTGATTGCTCTTTCCTCTCCCCGTTCATTATTAATGTTTGTTTCCTAAATCTTCCACACCCTGTAACTCCTTGAGTCTTCTTAGTGGCTTTATTGCCTTGCATGAAGTGATGACGATTAAAAAAAAGAAACCATGCCAATGACGTTGCATACTTTGCAGATAAAATATCACTTCTATTGAATCTTTATTGCAGAGTCCAATGAAAAGAACATGAAGATTTGTTCTTTACGTCGTTTAATCAACAAGTCTCTTTCAGTTGCCTTTCAGACAAGACATTAAATGGAACAGTTCATTGGTCTTGGAAGTAACATCGTCTAAAAAGCGACGTGATTATCTCCCTTTTCCAAATATTGCGTTGCAAAGACGAGCAGTCAAGAATCCGTAAATCTACTTTACTGGATAAAATGAAAGAAAACGTTTTCCAAACCATAGCTCTATGTCTTTCTCTCTGGCAGTTTGACATTAACAAAGCGACTGGAAAAGATGGCAGGTGCCGCGTATACTACGAGGCTTCTATCCTGGAAACATCACCTTACAAAAAAAAAAAAAAAATAGACAGCTCTATAGCCATCTAGTTCACATCTCACAGGACATTAGGGAGAGGAGAAAACATTTCTGGAGAAGTAACACTGGTAACGTTCTGTCCTGGACACGAAAATACTTGTCGGTCATTGAAAATATACATTCAGGAAATGTATGAGAACGGAGAATGCTAACCTAAAGACTTATCAAGTGCGATAGATAATCGTGAAGTTGTTTGCGGAAAAAGACGTAAGATTCCGAGCATTCGGTACTCCATGATGCTGATTATAAGAACGAACACACAATTCAGACCTTTATACATTTTATACACTATTGGATAACAATAAATGTAAACAATGACCTGTGCATTAAAGGTAGATTAATAATTCTCTTTGAAACATGTGGGAATGCGTGTTCGCCATCTTGAAATCCCTTTTTCTTCTCCTTCCTAGAGAGTTCTCATCAAGGGGCATAACTTGGTTCCCATCTAGGGAATGAGTTATTTCCCTTGTTATGACGATCGTCCTAACAATGATGATGATGATTATCACAGATGGCTAGCTCGCGAGATTGTCTCGCTAGGACATTCGTTCATGTGAGTTCGATACTTACGTGATGGCCTACTCTTATTGTTCAGATCAGAACTCTGTTAATTATCCCGTCATCCATGAAAGATTACACCCCTAAGATGTTTTTAAGCCATAGATAAATTTATTCTAACTCGAAATTATATCGTCAAAACAGATATTATCAGGTATTGTTTATGACCAAACTCTCAAGCTTTTAAATTGTGATGCTAAAAATATGCCGGCTACAAATAAATACACTCGAACAAAAAGAAAATATCTAAAAATCAATATCTGGTGTGACCACCTTTATTTTCTATTAGTGCTTGTAATTTTGCCGAGTTTGTCTTCACTAGAATTGCGAAAACGGTCACAAAATAATTTTCATTTTCTTCGTTGTTTTAGTTTTCGTTTCGTTCCTCAATTACTCGTTTCGATTTAAATTCGGTTACATGTTCACCAAAACGAACTCTTTTAACCCTATTGCTTCTTCAGAACTTCTGTTTTCTTGGCGGAATCTTTTAGATTTTTTCATAGTAAAATACGGTTTTTCTGCCGAAGTCCTCGAGTGACGGCAATCTATTTACAATCAAGATATATTGTAATAAGCTTCAGTATCCATTATTACGCCGAGGAAACTCACCCCACTTGTGAAACTGGGGTTCATATAACACCAGAAAACAGACTTTTTACTCAAGATTTTACGCTTATCCTTGAACGCCTCGCCATGTCGATATCTGATTCGTTAGATACCATTAGACTCAAATTTGTTGATTTTTATTTCATCTGATTGTGAGCGTGATATCCTAAAACGCTGGATGTTTGTACTATTCTCCTAAGCAGACTTCAACACGGACTTTTTTTAGCAGCGTTTGTCTATAGTCTTCCACAATATAAATCATTTTTTATAGTAGCTGAATCATCCACAGCACACAGTTCTTTGAATTTAACAATATTATCAACTAATCTCCCCATAAAACGAACAACGCAGAACCTTTTACCAGTTTACATAATCAATCGTGTCTGTTTTCCAAAATTATTGATTTTTCAATATTTTGACAATAGTGTATTTGTTTATTTGTCTATATCTTTGAGATGAGGTATTATGATTACTTATATTATTTACATTATTCGGACTGTTATCCTAATCTTCATTGCAATAATCACAATGTTTCGGCCTCTATATCTCTGAGATGAGGTATTATGATTACTTACATTATTTATATTATTCGGACTATTATCCTAATCTTCATTGCCATAGTCACAATGTTTCGGCCGTTTTAAGCTCCGGCCTTCCTCAGGTGACTGGATCTCTGAGATCAGGTGTCATGGTTACTTACATTATTTACATTATTCGGACTGTTATCCTCATCTTCATTGACATATCCACAACGTTTCGGTCTCTATATACCTGAGATGAGGTATCATGATTACTTGCATTATTTACATTATTCAGACTGCAATCCTCATCTTGATTGCCATATTTACAATGTTTCGGCAGTTGTGCACTCCGGCCTTTTTCAGGTGATTGGAAGTTCGAACAGAACCCTTTATCGGGGTGGATTTCTCTAGTTCCACGTGCCATGCGTTTTCGACTCTTTCAGTTATTTCTCTGTAACTCAATTCTCCAAGTTTTTGATTTACCAATGCTGTAGCCTGGTATTGACGTCACAACTCTTTGGGTCTAGTCACTGCATCTAACCAATGCCTTTATCCACTGGGCCATGTGTCCTTGAGAAGACATGGCACAGTAGATAAAGGCTGTTTCGGCCGTTGTACGCCCCGGCATACTCAGGAAAATAACATCGCCACTATGTCACATATCACCCAATGAAAATAATTTTTACTAAGGTTTGATATTTAGTTTGTTTTGGGATTCACCCCCTCCCCACTTTCATGATTATTCATCCGATTTATAAAATAAAATAAAAAATTATAAAAATTGTAAATAATATTTATCATCTCATTGGAATGTTTTTGGTTGTTTTTTTTTCTAAATCCCCAACCTGAGAGGATGTGGTATTATGGTGTATGGAGGACTGATTGACGATGGATGAATTTTTATGGTGAATGAGGAAATTGTTAGGAGTGAATTGGTCGTGAATCCGATTAGCAAGGTATAAGAAAGTTAGTGAAGACCAGCCTCAAACCAGTCTCACTTTTCGGCCTTGTGTTATAATTGTATTAATTTACAATAAATCTCATCACCCAATGAAAATGCTATGTATCTGTAATATTTCATTTAAACTTGAATTTTTATTACGTAATAATTATAATCTTGAATATGAGATGATGGTCCTTTGATCGCTTCATCCATTATTCTTACTGGTCTGTTGTCGTTAAAGCCATTTTCTGAGATTGGTTTATTTAAGAAATAGAGCCCAAATGTGGCGGACCTAGTGAGAATCGAAGTCAAATTTCATTAGTAATAGCCAGCTTAGTTGTTGTTTAAGTGTGGGCTAAGATTTAGTCGGTGGTTAATTTTTTATTTTTTCATTCGCTGCGACGTAAACAAAAAACGTAATGGTGAGAAAAGTATTAAAAACGATAGCTACGTTATCCCGTAGGCAAGACCTCGCCTAGCTGCACCGTCAACATTGTACTGCCATGAACCGAACCCAGGAAATTAGATAATTCCCTTGCTCTGAAAAATATATCCCGTGCGAATTCGGTCTTGACATGGAGGTGTGGGTGGGATAGCTCGTCTGGCACTCGACGGGGAGAAGAACGGGGGAAGGAGGAAGGAAAGCATCAAAATACTACGATAAATAGACACGGTGCATGTTTGTCTTATAGATATAATGAGTTGGGCGCATATATGTATGAATATAATTAAAAATTACATACGTACAATGCACAGAGGAGGAGATGGCAGGCTGAAAAGTTATCGACATGATCCCATTTCGCAATATCTGACCAAATGACCAAAGATCAGAATTTTTTTTTCGAACCCATTTTTGGTGACACTGGGAACAGTTAAGAACCTCTTCGTACACACTCACATATAGACTCACGCACGCACACACACACACACACACACACACACACACACACACAGATGCATGTGAGTGTGTGTATGTGTTACTTTCGGACAATTACTACAAAAAAAAAAAGAAAATTATAAGAACACAAGAAAAATTAAATAAAAAGTTAACCGCAGTAACTTATCAGTCGTTATTAATGAAACTTGTACAAAAGAGGGATATATATATATATATATATATATATATATATATATATATGTGTGTGTGTGTGTGTGTGTGTATACAGAGAGAGAGAGAGAGAGAGAGCCTCTAAATCTGTCTTTTATAAATTTCTCTATCTCTTTCTCCATATATATATATATATATATATATATACACACACACACAAGAGTGTATATATATACACAAAGAGAGAGAGAGAGAGAGAGAGAGAGAGAGAGAGAGAAAGAGTTCTTATATCTTTCATTGTCCCATTTTGACACACACACACACACACACACACACTCTCTCTCTCTCTCTCTCTCTCTCTCTATATATATATATATATATATATATATATATACAGAAAGAATTCTTATATCTTTAATTCTCTCACTTTCACACACACACACAAACACACACATACACATACACACACACTCTCTGTGGGATAGATAGATCGACATACTAAGTGACCCAGTGAGGATCGAATTCACTACTCAGTAGTAACTGATCAAGACAAGCTTGCTAACCATTACACCGGAAGTGCTGTAGTTATAGATAGATAGATAGATCTCTCTTCTCTATCTCTCTCTCTCTCTCTCTCTATCTCTCTCTCTCTCTCTATATATATATATATATATATATATATACTGACAAAAAGAGGGATAGACACAGATAGAAATACACACAGAGAGAAAGAGCCAAGACGATATGAGCGAATGTGAAAGATATTGAGGTGAATAGAGAAAATACTAAACAAATTTAAATAGATAGATATGAACAGACTGGGATAGATAGATAGATAGATAAATAGATAGATAGATAGATAGATAGCAACAGACTGACATTGATAGATAGATAGATAGATAGATAGATAGATAGATAGATAGTGTGATAAAGGAATTAGTACAACATAGTGATTATCGGGTTCATGCCTTAATGCGATTTTTATCCGAAGTGTAATTGGTTTAAAGATCTTATTGAGGCGAAAAACTGACAGTCACCATACACTATAGATTCCTATGTTCACGCTGTTTATATCTATAAAAGCTTTATCCCGAATTCTGAGTACTCGTCCCCTACAAATATAGAAAATTTTAAACAATATCAACACACACACACGCACGTATATATATATATATATATATATATATATATATATATATATATATATTGTGTGTTTGTTTGTACATTGAAGTCAACACTCATAGACAACATTCTGTTTCATGCTAAATGCAATCGCAAGGCCATCTGTCTTGTGTTTTTGCTCGACCATTTATATATGCAGGACAGTGATGCATTGTGTGTAGCCTATTGTGTTTCATTGTCAGTAGTCTATTCTGTTATTCTAAGTTATTTTTGTGGGAGATAACGGTTGTGTTTCGAATTATTCTTGGGTCTAATGAGTGGGAATAATTGCGGATCAGAATGCAGTTTTGGGGTTATTTATAGTGTTACATTTTTATTATTTATTATTGATAATTTTATTTTTTGTTGCTGTTACTACATTTTCTTGTTTTTTCTTTGCGTTCTCCCGGTCTTTTGAACGAGAGTAGCAGCGTGAAAGATTTTATAGATTTTAGGCGAAATTAGAAATAGTCGCTCGGTCAATAAATGCCAATTGTTTCCTTATAAGGAAACAGCTAATATTACACTTACCATAAGCATATCTGTATATCTGGATTTTAGCTTGTTGATGTCTATCTCAGTCTGTCTAAATCTATTTATCTGTCCCTCTGTCTCTGTCAACATATGAAGATCTTCTACGTGTCTGTGATTTAGATGCCGTACTTTGCTTGTGATAATATTGAAACGATCTATGACCGAAAAAAAAGGTGGAGACGTTTTCTTTAATATCTCACGTAATGCGTTCAACGAGAAGGAAAATATCAACAATGGCGGTTGGGTGGCAGTGATACAGAAAAGAAACTTTTTATTCCCGCTGGATATGCATGACAAATGTCGATGATTCTAGAATAAAATAAAAGTTTTAAAAGATAATACTAAAGCGGACAAACTCAAAAAATGCTGTAACACACACACACACACACGCACACACACACATATATATATATATATATATATATATATATTAGGAAATAGATTAAATCCGACAGATTTTTAATTTGTTTAAACGTTATTTTTTAAATGGATACTCATATTTGAGTAGATGCTCTATTTTTATTTATTTATTTATTAAACAGTATTTATTTACGTCTACCGGCATTAATATTCGGGAAATCTTGTTAGAAAAATATGCGCCCACCGACAGGATTCGAACCTGAATCCCCTGGGGGGGGGGAACTGTCATTAGATCTGACGTGCCTTATACCACTAGGCGCAACGATCCACTAACTGTTAAATGTCTCGACGTTTTAAGCTCTACTTCGTTGTTGAACGAATCACCCCTCAAACTGATAGAAAGCGATCGAAAATGGGAGTCATCTGAAGGGAGTAAATGAAGAAAGAACGAAGAAAGAAAATTGACACGAAAGATCATTTTTCTAGATCAATCGCAGAACATCATAAAATAAACGAACGGATATATATATATATATATATATATATATATATATATATATATATATATATATGTATGTATGTATGTGTGTGTGTGTGTTTTATTAAAAAACGACAGACAAAGTACTACAGTTGAGCTTTTTATTTAATTCTTCTTGTGTTCAAACAAAAGCTTTCTTTTCTGGACAAAGAGTGTGTAAAAACTGTTCAAATGTTTTATACTTCCGAGCACTTTCGGCTATACCTTTAGCCATTATCAAGGATGATTCAATTTTTCAGTTTAATTGAGTTTGTGCATTCTGTGTATGTCTTAGTGTGTAGTAGGGATGTTTTAATTTCCGAATACGGTTAGCACATTGTGGCCTTGTTCGTAGTTAATATTGTTAAGATTTGTTTTTTCCTTTTTTCATTATTAAAGCTTCCATTATTTTTAATTTTTTCTACAGGTGAATGTAGTTAATATATTTGTGTTTTCTATTAGTATGTTTCTTATGGAGTTTGGTAATGGTTATAGCCGAAAGCGCTCGGAAATATAAAAAATTTGGACAGTTTTTACACACCTTTTATCCAGAAAACAAAGCTTTTGTTCGAAAACAAGAAAAATTGAATAAAAATCTTAACCATAGTACCTTGTCTGTTGTTTTAATGAAACTTGCATAAACGAAGGATTGTTGCCTAATTATACAAACATATATATATATATATATATATATATATATATATATATATATATATATATATATATATATATATATATAAAATATGGGTGTTGGTTTTCGCCAGGTCCACAAATAGAGTCATGACAAGTGTTGCGATAATAATGAAACATCTCATCTTGCCTGAATGATAATAAATTACTGCTCGTTTCTCGTTATTCAATGGTCCTTGTTTGGGCAGATTAAAACCTAACTGAATATTTCGAAATGACCCTAAATTCAAACTAAAATTTACCTGTATAGATGTATCTACACAGCTACTTTAGTATTTGATAGAAACCTGACTACGTCATGTAGCCGCCGATATTCAAAGAATGTGACGATCTACACGTTAAAAGGCAACTTTCATTAAATTTTTTGGCACGTCAGTTTATGAATAAATTCAAAAGGGGAACTTTTCTTTCGTATCACGTTTCGCCCCCTGAGAGACGTTAACAAGTCCTCACGGACGAAACGCGCTGGCAAAGAAAATTTTCTCTTTTGTGTATATAAAGTAGGTACCTAAATAGATATTATTAAATTCCCATGCTCCTTCAGGAAATAAACGATCATCATTCTTTAATATCTTTGATTTGCTATGAATATTCCTGGGAATGATAGTGGAATGCTTTTATATTGCCTTTTTGGATTAAGCGGTCTCCTTGTCTAGAGAGTTCAAGTCCCTATCCTTACTATTTATCCACTGCGCTGCGAGAAGAAATGAATTTATGTCTTTATCAAGGACTTCATTACGAACTAAAGGAAACAACTTCGATTGGAACTTGATTCCGCAACTATAAAGATTGAGACGCACACATTCAGGCGAATATTATATGTGTATAAATGTCTTTAGCAGTTTCCCTTTAAATAAAAATAAAAATTTCGTCTGCCTATCCAGTTTATAACTCAGAAAATGGCGGTTTGTGAATTTTTCTACTCATATTATAAGTAGGGATGAACCTCTAAATCAGATATCGTAAACTATATTCAAGTCATTTAACGGAAAGAAGAATTTCCGATAAAAGATTCCTGTTCCTGAAAATCTAACATTCTGAAAAGACAATGACAAAAAAAACTGCAGATAAGTTAATGAAACTGTCTGAAGAATTTCATTTCCGTTTTATTATTGTTGTTTTTCTTTTTGTGATTCCTTTTGTTTTTTTCTCGAGATGTCAGTGTTTATCATCAATGTAGACAGTAGAAACACACAAATTCAGTGTTTACAAATTCAGCTCGAATGTTTTTTCTATCAAGACTAGACAGTTCAGTCTGCCCTACCATTTATCAAGAACTGAGACATGAATTAGAAATATGTGCCTTTACCAAGAGCCTTTTTTGAAATGTGAACGCAACAGCCTCGACTTTCTTAATATATGTAAATTGCTGTGACTTACTAAAAAAAAAGGAGCTGTTTCCCGTGTATATTAAGTGGGGGATCATTTTTGTCATACTAGCATATCATAAACTGTTCCCCGACTTTTTGTCATAGTAAATTCTACTTTAGAAAATATATTTGCAGCCCAATATGACTCTGTGATGCGTGTAAATAATTTGTATCAGATTAAGAAACAAGTGGATATTAAGAGGGGGATTACTTTTGCTTTACAAAAACATCAGGAACCGATCCCCGACTTTTTATTATAGTAAATGCTACTTTAGAAAACCACCTGGTTTAGTGCATAGTAAGGAATGAAACGTTCATGCAAATCTGAAAAGTCTACTTTTCTGTTGGATTGAAAAAATGAATTCGCCTTACGAAGCCCAATGAACACCTGACGTAAAAAAGGAATTTTTATACAGTTGTATACGCATGGTTGGATTTGTAGCTTCATTCATAAAAAAAAAAGTTATTTTTTTTTATGAATGAAGATGTGGAACGCGGAGAAATACGTGCATCCAAACTGATTCAATAGGACATGTATCAGAATTGATGTTTTGCCTTCTAGTACAGAAATAAATTTAAATATTCCACAACGCAATTACATGTAATTAATATGAAAAATCTAATTAAGACAATTTCATTAATTAAAATATAGCTGCTAAATACAATTCTTTTTGCTGATGATAATTATTGCTCTTTTTCCTTCTCTTTCCTCTTTTTTGTTTCTCTTCTTTTTCTTCTTTTCTTTTCTTTTGTTTCTTTTACTTTCTCATATCATTTTTCTTTTCTTTCTTTTCTTTTTCATCTTTTTTCTTCTTTTTATTTTTCTTTTTCTTCTTATTTTTCTTTTTCTTTTTCTTTTTTTACCTCTATTCTTTTTATTCCTTTTCTTTTTATTCCCTTTCTATTATTCTTTCTCTCTTCTTTTTCTTTGTCTTTAATCTTTTCTTTCTCTTCTTCTTTTTCTCCTTTGTCTTCTATTCTCCTTCTCTTTCTGTCTATTGTCTATTTTTTTCTTTCCTTTTCCTTCTGAGCAATGCTACACTAGAGCCTTCTTCTCTTCATATGCCTGTTCATAGTCAGAGCTTTCTTCCTTTTTTTCCTTTTTTTTACCCCTCCTCCTTTTCACCCCTCCTCCTTTTCACCACCACGACCACAACCACCACCACCACCAGCATCATCATCATCACCACCACCATCACTAGAGACAGAGATCTGAATCGTGACGTAATTTTAATATTCATAATGAAGCAATGACAATTTGGTTTCTTTTCCAGCTTCTCGTATCTTTTCTTTCTCTGTCCACTCACCATTTGTCCTTCCCTCTCTAATGAACTTGTCAAGTGAGGTACACCTGTGAATCTCGCACGTATGCATATATGCAATAAAAATAGAGAAAGAGAGATATATATATATAAAGGGAGAAAGAGAAAGAGAGAGAGAAAGATGTAGATAGAAAGAGAGTGAAAAAAGAGAGAAAGAAAGAGAAAAAGAGAAAGGAAGTGGGAGAGACAAAGAGAAAAAGAGTGATAAAGAGAGAAAGAGAAAGAGGGAGAGGGAGAGAGAGAGAAATAGTGAGGAGAGACAGAGAATGTATATGCATGAGTAGAATTGTATGTGTCCAAGACTAATGATTAATTAGATTTGACAAATAATCACTAGGAGTGAATAAAGAGTGAGACAATTGTGCAGAGTCCATTTTGTTGTCTGTGTGTCACTTCATTCCGTTCATGCAGTTTATTGACCTTCATGTATTTACAAATGTGTGTTAAAAATACAAGCGAAAGCATATTTTCTTGGATGACGTATTCTGCTGAAAAGTATTGAGGATTAATTCTCTCTAACAAGTTTAAAAAAAAAAAAAATCTGAAAGATGTCTTTTTTTAAGGTGATTCTTGTAAAATCCTTTTGAAATAATATCTTTTTGTAAGTAAATCCTTTGCTGCAATTTTGCTATGATTAGCAGCCGGAACAACGGGCGGGCTATTTCGTCGACAGGCAAGAACAAAATAAGGGAAAGCGGATATTAATCCCGACAGTCTGAGGAGGACAAAATGAAGACAAAGCGAAATTCTCAGGAAGGGGACATTATGAAATACTAGCTCTCGATTATCGCTTAACATACAAATAAAGAAAAACATTAATTAACGATCTTTGATATTGAACATGTCATAAAGATGAAAAAGGAAATTATGTGATGTTAACTTGAGAATATAATAAAACATCACATTCAGACATATATATATATATATATATATATATATATATATATATATAACATCGGATAATTTTTCAAATAAAGTCTTGCAATTAATCTAAATGCGTACGCTCGTGTAAAGGAAAAGCTAATGATCAACACGATTCTACGTATTCTGATGATTATCACCATTAAGGTCACGTTCAAAGGGTTGATAAACCGTAAAAAAACGAATCAATCAATGACTGAAATATTGATTAGCTACTCAGACATTTCTTTTAGACTTATTTCCATTCTCTGTAATATAAATGTATAGAAACGAGTGGCCATAAAGTGAGGGATCAGTTTATATATTGATTATGATACATGAATGATCCCCCACTATATATCCGCATTATAATTTCTTGTTTGTTTATCAGATTCTGATTAGGTATGGATCGACATCCTCTACCCCAACTAAAAAAAATATTTTCTGGCTTTAAATAACATCCAAAGGGTTGATAAGCCATAAAAAACAAATCAATTAAACACTGAAATACTGATTAACAACACAGGCAGCTCTTTTAGATTTATTTCCATTCTCTAGAATATAACTGTTTAGAAACTATAGTGGTCATAAAATGGAGGATCAGTTTATATATTAATTACAATATAGAAGTGAACCCCCACTTTATATCTGCATTATAATTTTTTGTTTCTTAATCAGATTCTGTTTAGGTATGTGTCTACCTCTTCTCCCCCAGCTATGGGTTAATTAGTAAAGACTTGTATCACTAAATCATTATCATCTCCAAAACAAATTGTTGCACTCTAAAAATATTATCTGGCTTTAAATAATCTGCAAAGGGTTTATAAGCCGTAGAAACGAATGACTATACCGATCTAAACATACAATTGTATATTGAAGAGATACACCAAGGGATACAATTCTTTACCCTACTAAGAAGGGATAACATTTATCCAGATTTTTGACAGTGAGTCTGGCCAAGATCATTTTCAGTACGTTCTTGTAGACGTATATTAATGTAAGCTTAAATATATATTTGTATTATCTGAAGTAACTATATATATATATATATATATATATATATATATATGCACACGCCTTTTTCATCGATTTATACAGGAAATGTTGTATAGGAAAGTATTGATCATTTTCGTACGAACGACGTTCATTAACGAAGAAACTTTATCGCTCATTAACAAGAAACGTGTATATATATATATATATATATATATATATATATATATATATATATATATATATATACATTACAGCTCAAAAGTTTGGGGATGAAACCACTAGCAATTATTTTTGAATTAGCCTCCAAAATAGTTGTTTTGTACTTTAAATAAGAGAAAATTATTATACTTGGTTAAAAAGTGAGACATGATTTTTCATATATATAAAACAAATTATTATGACAAAAGAAAAAAAAAACATTTTATGATTAAACTTTCCTCTCGTCAAAATATCCTCCATTAGTCTTGATTACTGCAGCACGAATTTTTTGGCATTCGTTGTAAAAGTTTTTTATATAGCTCCAGAAGAAGAGGATCAAGCTTGAAAAACAAAACGAAAAAAAAAAAAAAGAACGTATCGTCAAATTCTCCGTTTCAGTTCTGTTAACACTTTATAATTAATTGACGTAAGATTGTAATATACAGGGTGTCCCAAAATAATGTGTACACTCTTTAAGTATTAATAATTAAGAATACATTTGTGACGTCGTCCCCCCTGGTCGCAGCGTCGACTGTGTCGTTCGATCCCGTTCGCGACGCCAGCTGTTCGCTCCTCGCTGCTCCAAGTGTGACGTTCTAACCCTTTGGCTAGATGAATACCAGCCTCGTTGTTCCCAACCCGCTTCCAACGCCTGGTTACCAGGGTAACTACACTGATCTCCGGTCTGTCTACCCACGCTGTGATTAGATCTTAGACAGACGGAATCAAACAGGGATTGGGCCGTATGCAAGCTGAGTCCAACGGGGGTGATAACACACAAGAAAAATAAAAACTCACAAGGTCAAAAATATTGAAGAAAAAGGTAACAACTTTTTATATCTATTTGCTCGTTACACAAGATTATTCCTACCTCCCGACCCGTTCTGTGGACCGTGGCACCAAGCTTCTACCATACAACTTTAAGGCTTCGAGTTGCCTGCTCTCTAGAAATTTGCATTTCGGGGTGTGGTTTGCTTTCGACACTGGGCGCTGACCTCTACCTGTCGTTCACGGCTGATCTCTCTCGCCGTCCGTGGCTGCAAGTAAACTCTCTTCAGAGTCTGAATTATTGTTCACTCATCTCCGCCGTCAGTGCGCGAATTAACTTCTTCTCTTCGGCTTCGATTGGACGAACTTCTTCACTTCGGCGTGGGTTGGGCGAATTTCTCTTCTTAGGCCAAACGGACCGGCCTTTCTTGCCCGCAAAGGGGCGAATGAACCGGGCCCGCCGTCCGCGGCGCAACTCTCTCTCGCCGTCCGCGCTGAAACTCCTTCTCGCCGTCCGGGCTGCAACTGATCTCTGTCGGTTGGGGTCCCGCTTTTATTGAGGCAGTCAAAAACTGGGGTGGGTCTGTCGGCGCCAGGGTTTTCTTGATAATCTAAAGACGTATTATTTCTGATTAGGGATTTTCCATTTTCGGTAACTTACTTTCCTCCTACTTCCTTACTGTGCCTCTGGGGGGCGTATACCCGCTTCCCCTGGTCCTTCGTATGTCAGGTGACCGCTCTCGACCAATGGGGTCCTGGTCGGGCATCTTTCCTCCTCCCTCGCACATCATGTGACCGCTCTCGGCCAATGGGGTCCTGGTCGGGTGTCTCTCCTCCTCCCTCATGTATCATGTGACCGCCTTCGGCCAATGAGACTCTGGTCGGTATCTTTCCTCCTTCCTTCGTGACGTCTTTAATCGGGCGTGGACAATCCGTGGCTTTGTTCTGGGGGAGAAACACCTTGCTTAAAAAAACAAAAATTTAAACTGTCCTTTTCGTACGTGACCGAAATGACGCTCTCGGCTTCCTTCACACGCGGTATCTGTCAAACAGCCTATTGCTAATTGGATACGATCTAAGAAAGGGATTTCTTAGACCTGTCGACGTTTCTCTGAACGCAACAAAATATTTCATTCTTTCTCCGGCCGATAATAAAAAATCTGTATTATCTCAAAAAAAATACATTTCACCTTCATCATTTTTGTGTGGCTCTAGAAATTGTCTGGAATTTTCTGTTTTATTAATGGATTGTCTGTATATCCTTAGATAAACTTCCCACCTGTTACCTATCATATTTTTTTTCATTGTCTCTAAATTTTATTTCTTCAACCAAATTGATAACTAAACTTCCATTCTCCGCGGACACGGAAGTAGGTCAGGTGCTTGACCTGATATTTTTGACATCTGATATGTGCCAGTCGAGCGTGTGTGTTTTCGCTTACGACCTGGTTTCGTATTATTTTTTTTTCTCCTTTTTTCCTCTTCTCTTCTTTTCTTTCTTTCTCCCAGATCGCCTGAACGCAATTAAAGAATTATTCTCAACCCCAAATATTTTTCAGCTCTAAATAATTATCAAATGGTTAACAAACCGAAAAAACAAATCATATATTTATGAATATCTCTTTTCAGTTTTCTAATTATGCATGGTGCCACACATTACCGTGATGTGAGAACTTATATGGATGAAAATCTGCAAAACAGATGGATTGGAAGAAGAGGGACAAATTTGACACCCTTGGATTTCTTTTTTGTGGGTGTTTCTAAAAGACAAAGTTTACAGCAGGAAACCTGAAACAATTGCTGAAATGAGAATAGCAATTGAAGAAGAATGTACTCAAATAGCAGAGGGAATGATACTGGACGTTTATAGGTTTATTTCTTCAAGATATGAAAAGTGTATTGAACAGAACGGCAACCAGTTTGAGCACTTAATGTGAACTCATCATTATGAAAATTCTGCCATTGCCCCTAGTAGCTTTTATCTTATTAAAGTTAATTTTTTGAATATTTTACTCTCAAATTCTTTAAATGTATATTCTTTCTCTTGTCTTAATCTTATTTACAAGTCAAAATCCATAAATTGAATAAGTTATACCGATTCAAAGAGTGTATGCATTACTTTTGGAACACACTTATATATATTTACACACACACACACACACACACACACACACACACACACACACACACACACACACACTAAATATATATATATATATATATATATATATATATATATATATATATGCATGTGTATGTGTGTGTCCGGCATTTTTATTACTTCTAACGTTATTATAGTGGATACTTCGTATTTGAAATAGACGCCCCATTTTTATCTATTAAACAGTGTCAAACCTGACTTACTCCCGAGACCTGAGGCTATATTGAGTGATATGCGCATAACCCTGTCTCTGGTCTCGGGCATCAATTACCGTATGGGAGGCTAATTTGCCTCCCATACGGTAATTATAGGTGATATATTTACCAATATATTATCCGTAAGAAATGTGCTCCCGAGCTGGCTCCAGGTCTCTCCAATCTCTACAAGTATTGCCTCGTTGCTTTATGCTTATTTGAAATCCTCCTCTGTAGTTTCTGTTCATAAGAACTCTGGAGAACTTTCTGACCCCTCTAAATATTGCCCTATTAGTCTCCTACCGCTGTTTGGCAAAGTATTCGAGGCTTTAACAAATGTTGTAGTGATTAAGCATCTTAACTGTCACAACCTACTCTCAGATAAACAGACGCGTTTGCTACCAAAACTAAATATGCATGTGAAGCTCTTGTTAATAAAGGCGTTTGACAAGGTTTGGCATGTTGGCCTTATACGTAAGCTTCAGGACGATTGTTTGATGTAATCTAATCATTCCTATCAAATCCTGAAGGCCGTTCTCAGCGGGCTCACTTCCAGATCATTTCACACGAATGTGGGTGTCCCCCAAGGCTCTATACTGAGTCCTACGCTGTTTCCGAATTTCATCTATGATCGTCCTGATCATTCATAAGTTCATCAGTTCCCAAGTAGGCATTTATGCTGATAACACTGCCATTTACTCCTGTCTCAATTGCAAATCCATCAGAGCTGCTCTTGAAAAGGTCCTCAGGTCAGTGGCTAACTCGGGCAGGAAATGGTTTGTACATTTCAGCGCTCTAAAACTAAACTGCTCTCATTGAACCATCAGAGAGAAACTTTCCAATCTGCCATCAAGATGGTGGATGTTCGTCTCCAGGAGGGGGTCTCACTGCTCCTTCGTGGCCCTTTTTTTTCAACTGACTTGAAGTGGAACATCTACGTTGAATCAATAGCTGCATCTACTGTAAGGAATGTTGATTCATTGTGTCGTGCCTGAAGTTTTTTTTTTTCTCGCCTGAGTCCATCTTGCATATTTACAAATCTATCATTCAATATTGTTATATCTGGTCTGGTGTTCTTGCTATTCGCCTCGAGATCCTTGACAAAATCCAAAGAAGGATCTGCAATATAATCGGTCCTGACTTGGCATCTCGACTCCAGTAAATTTCTTACAGACGTGAGGTGGCTTCCCTCTGTCGTTTCTACAAACATTTTCATGGCAACTGCTACAACGAGCTTTTTTTCTGGTGCCTCGACTACATGAATTTAAGCATGCTACTAGATTGGCATTTAGGTCCCACCATTTTAATGTTGAATTAGTTAAGTATAACCACGATTTCTACTCCAACAGTTTCATTTTTCACACTTCCCGACAATGGAACTCCCTTCCGCGTACTTTCCTCCCTGATAACTACAATCTCCAAAAATGTAAATGCAACGTTACTCGCCATCTTTTGTTGGCTTGAATGCCGTTCATCTTTTATTCTTTCATCAATCTCCCCTATACCCAGTCTATTAACTCTTTTTCACTTTCTGTAAGCCCCTGCCTGTTAGCGTCACTTCCGCATTGGTTGGGGTGAAATGATTAAAAAAAATTAACCTCTATCAGCCTGCGCATTCAAGAAATCTTCGTACGGAAAATGCATTCTCCGGTGTGGATCGAATATGCAACCGTTTTGTCCGGTATCCTCATCTTTATTGTTTTTATCACAACAGTGGGCCCAGGGGTAGTAAGTTGGACTAAAATGGTTATATTTTATGGAAACTAGATACAATTTCTGAATCAGTGCAAAAAATTCAGCACAATATCTTGTCTAGAACTAGTTACGGCAATTTCAATGTCGTTAATTTACGAAAAATTAGATGATATACCATTTTCCATAGAATTTAATGAAAAATCTGTATTTTGGGGAAATGGCCAGTAAGATGCGATCTTTACTCAAATCATTGTGCCTAATCCCTATTTTATGTATCATATCTATCACATAGACACATACAAACCTCATTTGAACACATTTTACCCCCTCACTGACCCACATTGGGCTCTAGAAAGACCATCCGGGGGTCAAAGACGGTAATAATTTAGGGAAAATTCGCCTGAAAATTGCAATTCAACCTTAAATTACACCAGAAAGATGGCCTCCAGACATGGGTGGAGTATATATTTTCTGATCCCCGAACATATTTCCTATATGAATCAACAAAAAATCCGAAACAGGAATAAAGTTTTCAGAAGCAAATGGGAAAAGACAGAGATGGGGGTCCGATTTAAAAATAATCGGAATTTTAAAGGTAGTCATGACATTCATGAAGTAAGTTTATTTGATTATATCTATCATATAGACGCACAAAAACTTATTTAAACACATTTCAGCCCCTTGAGACCCGTGGACCCTAGAAGGACCTTCCAGGGGTCAAAAAATGGCAATATTTTAGAGGAAATATGAATTAATATTGCACTTTTCAAATCAAATTGCTATTCAACAACAAAATTCGCAAGTCCATCTTTCTTAACGTAATAAGCATCATGAGTTCGAACTGTGTGATTTGCTGCTTTGCAAATTGTACACAATTGTGTCCTAAATTATATTAATATGACATGAATAAAATAAGGGTTAGATAACTTTAACAATCCATGGTGAACATCTTCATTTTTATTGTTGTTGTCACATTTCCCACTGAGACGTTAGTGTTAGGCTCTAAGCCTTCCTCAGAATACAATCCCAAGCTTCCCTCACCATTCAATTCAATCAATTCGGCCCTATGCTCTAGGGTTCCATGAAATGTGGGGTTCAACAAAGTCCAGCGGAATTTATTGGCAATGTTAAGCATAGTGTCCTTGCAGTGCTGATCAAATTTAACATTGTCGATCTTGCTGTTACCCGAAACTATCCAGAGAATAATGCTCAAATTTTGTGGAGTTTTAACACTGATTCTTTGTATCTGTCTATATTTCTGAGATGAGGTATTATGTACATTATTCGGACAATTGTCCTCATCTTTGTCGCCATATTTATTACAATGTTTCGGCCTTTCAGTATCTGTCTATATTTCTGAGATGAGGTATTATGTACACTATATACATTATTCGGACTATTGTCCTCATCTTTGTCGCCATATTTATTACAACGTTTCGGCCTTTCAGTATCTGTCTATATTTATGAGATGAGGTATTATGTACATTATTTACATTATTCTGACTATTGTCCTCATCTTTGTCGCCATATTTATTACAACGTTTCGGCCTTTCAGTATCTGTCTATATTTCTGAGATGAGGTATTATGTACACTATTTACATTATTCGGACTATTGTCCTCATCTTTGTCGCCATATTTATTACAACGTTTCGGCCTTTCAGTATCTATCTATATTTCTGAGATGAGGTATTATGTACACTATTTACATTATTTTGTACTATTGTCCTCATCTTTGTCGCCATATTTATTACAACGTTTCGGCCTTTCAGTATCTGTCTATATTTCTGAGATGAGGTATTATGTACACTATTTACATTATTCGGACTATTGTCCTCATCTTTGTCGCCATATTTATTACAACGTTTCGGCCTTTCAGTATCTATCTATATTTCTGAGATGAGGTATTATGTACACTATTTACATTATTTGGACTATTGTCCTCATCTTTGTCGCCATATTTATTTCGGCCTTTCAGTATCTGTCTATATTTCTGAGATGAGGTATTATGTACACTATTTACATTATTCGGACTATTGTCCTCATCTTTGTCGCCATAATTATTACAACGTTTCGGCCTTTCAGTATCTATCTATATTTCTGAGATGAGGTATTATGTACACTATTTACATTATTCGGACTATTGTCCTCATCTTTGTCGCCATATTTATTACAACGTTTCGGCCTTTCAGTATCTATCTATATTTCTGAGATGAGGTATTATGTACACTATTTACATTATTCGGACTATTGTTCTCATCTTTGTCGCCATATTTATTACAACGTTTCGGCCTTTCAGTATCTGTCTATATTTCTGAGATGAGGTATTATGTACACTATTTACATTATTCGGACTATTGTCCTCATCTTTGTCGCCATATTTATTACAACGTTTCGGCCTTTCAGTATCTGTCTATATTTCTGAGATGAGGTATTATGTACACTATTTACATTATTCGGACTATTGTTCTCATCTTTGTCGCCATATTTATTACAACGTTTCGGCCAATCAGTATCTGACTATATTTCTGAGATGAGGTATTATGTACACTATTTACATTATTCGGACTATTGTTCTCATCTTTGTCGCCATATTTATTACAACGTTTCGGCCAATCAGTATCTATCTATATTTCTGAGATGAGGTATTATGTACACTATTTACATTATTCGGACTATTGTTCTCATCTTTGTCGCCATATTTATTACAACGTTTCGAGTCCTTTCAGTATCTGTCTATATTTCTGAGATGAGGTATTATGTACACTATTTACATTATTCGGACTATTGTCCTCATCTTTGTCGCCATATTTATTACAACGTTTCGGCCCTTCAGTATCTGACTATATTTCTGAGATGAGGTATTATGTACACTATTTACATTATTCGGACTATTGTCCTCAACTTTGTCGCCATATTTATTACAACGTTTCGGCCCTTCAGTATCTGTCTATATTTCTGAGATGAGGTATTATGTACACTATTTACATTATTCGGACTATTGTCCTCATCTTTGTCGCCATATATATTACAACGTTTCGGCCCTTCAGTATCTGCCTATATTTCTGAGATGAGGTATTATGTACACTATTTACATTATTCGGACTATTGTCCTCATCTTTGTGGCCATATTTATTACAACGTTTCGGCCCTTCAGTATCTGTCTGTATTTCTGAGATGAGGTATTATGTACATTATTTACATTACTCAGACTATTGTCCTCATCTTTGTCGCCATATTTATTACAACGTTTCAGCCCTTCAGTATCTGACTATATTTCTGAGATGAGGTATTATGTACATTATTTACATTATTCAGACTATTGTCCTCATCTTTGTCGCCATATTTATTACAACGTTTCGGCCCTTCAGTATCTGGCTATATTTCTGAGATGAGTTATTATGTACATTATTTACATTATTCAGACTATTGTCCTCATCTTTGTCGCCATATTTATTACAACGTTTCGGCCCTTCAGTATCTGGCTATATTTCTGAGATGAGGTATTATGTACATTATTTACATTATTCAGACTATTGTCCTCATCTTTGTCTATTTATTTTATAACGTTTGTTCAGTTTCTTGTATTTATTTTTTTTTGGATTTACATTATTTACATTATTCAGACTATTGTCCTCATCTTTGTCGCCATATTTATTTCAATGTTTCGGCCCTTCAGTATCTGTCTATATTTCTGAGATGAGGTGTTATGTACACTATTTACATTATTCGGACTATTGTCCTCATCTTTGTCGCCATATTTATTACAACGTTTCGGCCCTTCAGTATCTGACTATATTTCTGAGATGAGGTTTTATGTACACTATTTACATTGTTCAGTCTATTGTCCTCATCTTTGTCGCCATATTTATTACAACGTTTTGGCCGTTGTACCCTCCGGCCTTCTTCAGGTGGTTGGAATGTCAAACTTAACCCTTTGTTTCACTCACTGGAGTAGACTGTTCTCGTTCCACGTGCCATGTTTAATGGATGTCAGTTTTCAGTTATCTCCTGTTAATTTCCCTCTGAATGTTCTCCACTGCCTTAACTGGGTATTGAACTCACAATCTTTGGGTGATGTCACTGGATCTAACTAATGCCTTTATTCACTATGCCATGTGTCCTTGATTCTTTGTGTTTTTTGTTGTGCTTCTTACTGAGAAGTTCACAGGCAACAGTAAACAACTCATAAAAATAAAATCAACGCGCTCTTGTTTCTCGTCAGTTGACGTACAACCTCCTAACTAATTGACATAATCTAAGCGCAGATCAGTTTTTGTTTTGAGGAATTCCCTCACCTTATCTTTGGATTTGTCAACGTGATTGCATAAACCAGCTTTCTCAACCCATTTCTTGTAGTCTGCAACATTTTCAAATACCATGTTGTTCCATTTATGTAAAGATTGGGTGATATTTATGCAATGCTGGTCAGAATCAGAAAATGGTTGTTCAGTGACACCAGCTCTGCTTCCAAAGTCTCCTGGTTTAATACGGATGTTCCTGTCGACATCGAGAATTTCATTCAATATATTCGGCGTATCTGAAACTGACCTGTCGATTTTGAAACCATCTCGTATTCTCTTTGGGTCGGTCTAATCTTTGACCTTGGACTTACACGGTATGCAATCCGTACCTCCTAAGCCAGAAATCAATTTCTTGATCTTAAGTTATTTCATAGAGTCTTAGATTACACATGACATACTTAAATCGTTATCACCAATATTAATTGATATACCATTTGTATTTAAATCATTCCGATCACGACCAGTTTTTTTGACAATGAAGTTGTGAAGGTCAAGATAACTTTTTGCTTTTCTAATCAAATACACAGGTCTCAATGATCGTGCCAAATTGGTTACTTTGTTCTGTCATAAAGCCATAAAACCTCTTCTTTGTCACTAATATTCCGTGTAAGTTTCAGAGGAATGATACCATACTGAAATATGTGGTCTTCATCATCGTCATCACCATCCTAAACTCTCTTCTTTGTCGATTTAGGCGCTGGCATTGTACAAACACCGTCACAATCTTGCAAGTCCATTGTCAAACCGTTGAGTGACTGATCTGGAGAATTTTCCCTGATTATCTTAACCACTGATGTTATTGTTTTTTTTACAAGGTTGTTGTAGTCAATGCCGTTTCCTTTGCCATCCAAAATAGAATATGTTTGAGGTCTCAAGGACTTCCTGATGGGAAGGAGTGCACTAATTCTTGGAAACCCAATGCCTTATGACCGAGAAAATAACGAACCTGTCTCATCTCGAACTAATGGCGAGAAGGAAACTAAGAGGACACTTTATTTCCTTTCTTTCTCTCTGTACTTCAAGTGGCCTTTCTATCACCAGCAAAACTGAAAATGGAGCAATTTTAGTGTTTTGGGGCTGTAAAGTTCAAATATAGAAATCCGGTCCCAGACCCCTCCCCAAATATGATTTTTCATATAAAAAATTCAGTTTTGTTGATTTCAGTGATATCGTGTTGCCCATACCTTTATAAAAAGCCTTGGATGGTCTTCCTATCTTCAACCAAACCGAAATTAGAGCAATTTTTGCGTCTTGGTACCGCTATGCCCAAATATGGATATCTGGTTCCAGACCTACACAAAATATGAAAAAGAAATCGACTTTCTTTCACCGAATTCGTGTTACCCATATGCTTCCGACAAGCTCTCATACAACATCTGTTAGACATTTTCATGACGGTCGTCCTCGAGTATCGAATCCAGAGGTTGGCAGTGAATATTTCGGAGACAGTAGGAAAGCGTAGTGGAGGTTCGCAGTGGATATCACAGCAGAGTGTAGTTCATCCTTCTCCTGGTCGCCTTTGGTCCTTCCGGTAGGAGGAAACAAGATGGCCGCCTTTATACACTATGAATACAGTGTTGGGCGGCTTCTGATTGGTCAACCTTCTATTGGTCGACTATAAAGGGAAATAAGTCATTCTGACTCGCTCACTAGTTATGTGCCATATACCCAAAAAACCGTAACAACATCATACCATGAACAATTTTTAAATTATTCCCAGATTCCCAAATATCGCCATTCTGGGCCCAAAGTCTACCGTCAGGCTTTCTTCAGATGCATGTCAGTAAATCCTGTTTTAATGATGTTTATAATAATAAACAGATCAGAAATTCACTTAATACTTGTAAGGTAATAAAGTAAATATTTACGATTTTAATGTTACATGATGCTTATAAAATCTATGTTGCACCTAAATTTATAGAAGTTCTAAATTAATAAAAAGTTAGTAACGTTAATGATTGGGGTGCCATCAAAAGTTTCAGTTAAAAGGTTTTTATGTGCTTCTTCTCAGATACGCATTTTTTCTGAAAAAAAAAAGGAAAAGAAAAAAAATCGGTAAAGTGATTAGGACTTTCGACAAGGGAAATAAATGAGACCAGTGACACTGAAAAAGTTACAGGTTTTGAATATTCACATATAGTAAATATGTAAATTAAAAAGATCTATCTATCTATCTATCTATCTATCTATGTTCCTATCTGTCTTTGTAACTATTTCAGCCTGTTCCTATCTCTCTCTCTCTCTCTCTCTATCTATCTATCTATCTATGTTCCTATCTGTCTTTGTATCTATCTCAGTCTGTCCCTCTCTCGCTCTCTACTCTCACTCTCATATATATATATATATATATATATATATATATATATATATATATATATATATATATATATACACACATATATATATATATATCTAGCTACCTCAATATGTTCATATCTATCTATCTATCTATCTATCTATCTATCTATCTATCTATGTTCCTATCTGTCTTTGTATCCTCTCAGCCTATTCCTATCTCTCTCTCTCTCTCTCTCTATATATATATATCTATCTAGCTACCTCAATCTGTTCATTATCTATCTATCTATCTATCTATCTATCTATCTATCTCAGTCCATCCATTATCTATGTATTTTCTCAAAACATTATATCATTTTTGGTCTTGTACTTTTTTGGCTTTTGCAAATTGACAGGAAAATGAAAGTAGAACTATTTTCGGAATTGCTTGGAATCAACAACTCTGACCAATTCAACATTCCTGGCACCTCGGGAAATTGTCAGATTTTTTTAACCAATACAGATTCATGTCACTATCTTATTGTAAAAATAAATGATTCTGTTAATCTGCACAAAAAAAACCCTCACATTTTTACCTTGTCTCAAACCTTCTGCTAGTGTTTAATCTATCCTTTAATAACCCTAACCCTAACTCTATCCTCTAATAGGCTTAATCATTTCAACTAACAGACAGGTCCATTTCTTTCTATATTTATCTCTGTTCAGTCGAATCTCTTCATATGTGTCTATCTGAATTAGTCCGCAATCAATTCATGAAAAGCCATGATTGAGGGAAACTAATAAACGGCCAATCATACTGAACATCCTAATGATCTTGATGATAACAAAATCTATTGAATTTCTTTAAAGAATAAAATACTTGAAAATATATTAAGCGAAACGTTTCTAATAAGGAAGAGCCTGTATTTTGCAGTACAGACGAAATTCTCATTTTCAAAGGTCGTTGATGACAAAATAAATTATGAAAAGTTAAATTTGAATGACAAAATCAATTTCGGAGGTACGTAGACTCTTTGAAAACAATGTTTTGATATTTCTTTGCTTTGAATCAGACAGGAAAGTCATTTTACTTTCAAAACAAATCGTGTTTCATTTCAGAATATGATGCGGAACACATTCTGACCGTTATAAAGTTCGCCTTCTCATGGTGATGATTCAAAATTGTTTATTTAATTATTATAGCCTAAAATATTAAAATTAATTATTAATAATTTATAACATTCATATTCTTAAGTTCGAAAGGCAAACAATTAAACAAATAAATGAAAAATTATAGAAAATTATGTAAATTTGAATTTGAATTCAAAAGTAAACAAGGTGTCAAGGGGAATAACTCTCTTTTTATATGAAATACCATAGTTATACAAATTAACTTGAACTACTAATTAGGGTTAAATATAATATAAGCATGAAAATATAAAAAAATAATAATTGGGGACTATATATCTAATGTGTTTGATACCAAGCTTTATTCTAATAAAGGTGAAATTATATATACACACGTTATAAATAAATCGAGTACAGTAATATTACATTGTATATGTGTATAGATATATAGGAAATGTTATTAATGCTGGGTTTAAGAATATTAAAAATTGTTGCATTTTATATTATTATTAGTAAAATCTATTTTGTAATATTCTTTAATCGCGGGCATGGTGATTTAGCATGTGCTTGGAATTATGGATACATGTAGACTTCAATTCAGATCTCGTGTTCAGCAAGTTCGTGTTATTGAAGTGTTTTAATATAATAAGCTTATCCAACAAACACAAGTTGCATCTGTTTCCTTTTCCATTTTAGGCTTAGCTTTCGTGATTATCTCCCAGCTAATAGCTGGCTTCTTATGGTTGTTTTTTTTTTTTAACTGCGAAACATACTTTGAAATTGCTGTGGACTTTTTGTATATGTTATTGCTCAGTGTCATTAATAAAATTTCTTATATATCTATACGCACATATAATGCAATATTACGGTACTCGATTTATTTATAACATATGTATATATACTTTCATCTTTATAAATATAAAGCTAGGTCTCAAACAATTTAGATATATACCCACCTCTTATTATTTTTATAGTTACACCCTTATATTATATTTACATCCTGAGTACTAATTTAACTCATATAATTATGGTATTTTATGTAAAAAAGAGTTATCCCCCTTATCTGGTTTACTTTTGAATTCAAATTTAAATTTATATAATTTTCTAAAATTTTTATCTTTTTTTTAATTCTTAGCCTTTCGAACTTAAGAATTTGAATGATATAAATTATTATTAAATTAATTCTAATATTACTACGATAATTAAATAAGCAATTTTAACAGATAATTTTGAATCATCACCACGAGAACGCGAACTCTATAACGGTCAGATTAAGTTCAGCACCTTTAGATTGCAAGAACTGCATGAAATTTCGAGTGGTGCCATCGATCTATATGTACATTCACTAATATATACTTATAGTTCTGTTTCACAACATTGAGCACTGTATTTATAACAACTGAGGAAGAAAAATATTTATATGTACGTGCAAATATTTGCGCGTATATGTATATGTTTATCATACATACATATATATATATATATATATATATATATATATATATATATATATATATATATATAGACATATTTCATTGAGTAATTTTGACATGTTCTGTCTACTTATTTTCAATAGGATCCTTTCATATTAACAAGCTTTTTGGTGTCATTATTGAAGGACAAGAGAAAATCGCCGCCTTGGTACATATTCCTTTTATTTCCGAGTACTTTCGACATAGCACAATGTCATCATCACTGTATTCTTTATTACAAGACAAATATTGTAGTGTTCATTATTCAACGAAGCAGGTCTCAACGAAAACACTGTTTCAAAATATACGCATATATATATATATATATATATATATATATATATATATATATATATGTAATGAATTTCAATTTAAGGTTTACAGGAAAGCTACCAACAAGATCGATCTGGTTAGTTTTCACTCCCAACATTGTAACAAGATCAAATCGGCAATAATTATAGGATTCTATTTAAGAGTACTAAGTATTTTCAGATCCAAATAAAGAAATATACATAGAAAACATGTTAGAAACCTCCAATATCCTTATTAAAAAAATATAAGAAAATTCTTAACAAAAGTAAACTAAATAAAAACAGACACATAATAGTAATTACAAACTCCATAAGATCCACTATCCAAAAAAAAATTATGAAAACTAAACAATATCAAAATAATTACATCACACCCCAAATTATTATGGATAAAATCAGAACCCAAAATATGCATAGCAATAATAATTCTGAAGTAGGTATATATATAAAATAAATTGCCAGAACTGTTCTTCATAATACAGGGGGAAACTTGTAGAAATTTAAAAAAAAAGTGTTTATGAACGAAAAAAAAAATTGTATTCATAGAAATATATTCAGTCACAACTTTCATCTTAAGAACGACCCACTTTTCAAACGAGAAAGTAAGTTACTTTGAAGAAAAATTCTCGAGAGTGCCACTATCGACTTATCAAAATATAAATCTACGCCCCAAATGTTTCCAATGTCTCCATTTCTGAAAGAATTAGTATTTTCCTAAGCCAAGATACATTACAATAAAAATGTTAAAAATTATAAGAGAACAGTTAAAAACATGCCTTAATCAAAATAGATAACACGTGAATTAATCCCAAATTAAATTAATTTAAATAGTAACTTGTACAAAAGAACTTCTAAATATCACTCACTTTTGTTTATTAGACATTAATTTGTATCACTTCGTGACCCCCATAGCTTGCCTGACGATGTTGAATTGACCACATAGTCTTTCTACACCATTTCCATACAGCCGGGTAGCTGGCGGGCTAAATGAATATTAAACTCGAGCCTTAGGTCACCGTCCCCTCTATGCATCACCTCTTCTACGCGGGTGATCATGGGTTATTAACCGACGCCTGAGGCGACCCCAACAGGAGAAGTTATGAGGGCACCAAATGTCATTTTAAACTCGAACTTTTCTTCCATTTTGTACGACTTGGCGTACAAATAAATGCTATTTACATACATGAAAGTCTTGTACGTAATAAGCTGTCGTCTTTCTTGATCATTCTGTTTGCTTCACAGAAGGGCAACGGTTGGAAAATGCAATTTAGAAAATCATTATTATTCCCACAGAGAACTGTATTTTTAATATTTGGCGCAAACACGGAACTGTAGCAAGGAATAGAAATGACTTTAATGGGCAGCACATGTAACCCGACGAGAAGATAAAGACATAAACATGATGTTGATGTTCCACACTAAATCAAACAAAAGGCTAGGAAGGAAACGTCAGTCAATATTAGAAAACAATTATTGATCTTGTGAAACCACGACTTAACTCCAAGTAAGGCAGTAAAGCCACTAAGACACAATCGGTTACTGGGTGTGAAAAAAATTACAAAACAGAAACATTATTAAGGAGCGTATAAATAGAAGAGTAATCAGGAAGGCAGTATATAACGATTGACACTGCATTTAAATTTTTGAAGATCAAAGTTGGCTGAAAAGCATAGAGTTGGGATAATCTTCCACAAGCGATAAGTGGGCGAGTACAATAGAAGAGTAATCAGGAAGACAGTAGATAACGATTGACATTGCATTTAAATTTTTGAAGATCAAAGTTATCTGGAAAGAATGGAGCCGGAAGCGAGAAGTGCGAGAGAACGAACTGTTACTTATGATAACATCTAACCGATTTCAACTGTGAATTGATGAGACCTAGCCGCCAATCTAGTACTGAGCTTTAATTCATAAGGTACCAGAGCGAAGAGCTCATCCGAACAATTACCATGAAAATATTTATAGAAATGGCACATATAAGCAAATTTACGGCGTTGGGAAAGTGACTGAAGTCGTGATGCTCGGTCAAGATCAGTAATATTGGTGATTCTTGATTGAAGTTTTATCATGAATCTCTAAATATAGAGCAGGGTATCAGACCATATGTGGCAGTAATATTCGAAGCATGGACGAACGGTAGAATTACAAAATAGATTCTGGAGAGAAAAAATTATCTTGCACGATACAGTGAACTAAATTTCTTACCAGCAAAGCTGGTAATGTATTCAATATAGTCTTTTTCAGTTCATGTCAACCGAGAATGTTAACCCAAGAAAGGGCAATGAATCGCTCTTCTGGAGGTTAGCATTAGCCACGCTGATTGAAGTCAGACTGAATAATTATTTTCGTATAAAGTTGTTTTTTTTTAACATAACCATTACTATCTGTATAGTCCTGTATCACACAGTGCTACGGTTAATAAATAAACAAGGTCTGTATATCCTGAAAATGTCCCCCTATTTTTATATTAACGAAAAAATAGCCTACGTACGGCAATGGCGCCTTATTACAGTTGAATGTTATTCGCCTGGGAGATTTAATAGTTTTGGTGAGTCCCTTCTACAACCTGCAAACTCCTATTACGAGATCACCAGCAGCTGCTTCATCCTGCATTCGCTTTGATCTCATCAACGGTTTGATATCTCCTCAGATTTCAAGGATCGTTTTAGTTTTAGGAAGAATCTGGAAGTTATAGGGGTAAAATCTGAGCTGTGTGAAGGGTTGAGAAACGTGAATAGTTTTTGTTAAATAAAATAATTGTGGATAAAACGTTAACCCAGTACACAAGCTTATTCAGTGCTGTCAGGTTGACAGCTGAATGGACCCACAAGAGAATGTCTGCTCGCCAACCCCAGTAAATGTATTTTCGGATTGGTTGATGATTTATATCAATCAATACCTCGCAACTAGTTTACGACATATTCAAAATATCTGAATACTCCCTGGTCTGTTTTGGGCTTGACGATAAACTACATCCGGTAGCAAGCTCTCTGATCGGGAGGTTTTGATGAGCGTGGGACCATCTCTTAATTGCTGGTGTTCCCAGGTCCATCCTAACCCGTCGCACATAACAAGTGGCGACGAGGTAACCCCCAAAAACAACTCTCTACACGGAGGACAAACCTTTTTGCCATCCGTCACACATAACAGTGTCGACGAGAAAACTGAAGAAACAAGTTCTACGTGGAGTTTCTAAAAAAACTAGTTCTAAGCGAACAAATAAAAAAAGAAGGAAATTTTTTTTTGGGACATCAACTTTACTGTGATAACAAAGACACAAGTTCTACACAGGGAATTTTTTTTTTTGCGTACACAGGTTCCAGAATATCAGGCTACACTAAAGGAAAATACTTACACAAAATTACGTTAACATGGAAGATTTTAAGTCAACCATTGTGGAACTTATGAAAATCCAATTTGAACAGCAACAGAAAAACGAACAGAAACATCTTAAATTACAAGAATTATTGCTACGTGTAATGTCAAATAGAGGGCAAAATTCCGAAAATGAAACATTTCTCTCATAAAACGCTATTTGGAGTACAATCGAAGATTTCACGTGTGCACCCGACGAAGACAAAACCTTTGCAACTTACTTCCGAAGGTACGAAGATCTATATGAATTTGACTGCAGAAATTGGTCAGACGCAAGAAATGTACGACTACTACTAAGAAAATTAGGCACATGCGAATATACCAAATTCGTAGATTATATCTTACCGAGGAAAACAAATGAGTTAACTTTCAAGAAGCCATAAAATTCTTAACAGAACTTTTCAGCCCTAATACCTCACTATTCCACAAAAGATGGGAATGTCTGAATCTAACAAAAAAGGAGAGCGAAGGTTACATAACTTTCGCTTCCACTGTAAACAAATATTGTGATGATTTCAAGTTATCGGAACCCAGTCCGGACAATTTCAAATGTTTAATATACGTCCAAGGCCTGGTTTCAACCAAAGACGCAGAAATTAGACGCAGAATCCTTACAAAATTAGAAAGTGAACAAAATTTGACACTTCAAAAACTGGTCGAAGACTGCCAGAGATGCATAAGTGTAAAGAAAGACTCAAAAGATATAGAAGAAGCTGGCATCGCGCACATACGTAAAGTACGAAGACAAACCAACTTTCCCTCCTCACAAACCAAACCAATTTTTCCTCCTCAAAAACAGGTCAAACAAATTTTTCTACTTCAAAAAGTCAATATCAGAAAAAACTACCACCCAGTCCATGCTATCGACATTATAATATTGCGCCTCACAAGAGGTATAGGGATGTTGTAAGACGAGAAGAGATAATTGAGAGCATATTGTAAGGACATTGGAATAGTGATACTTCTCGAGACAACATAGTTCACTCAAATCAAATCTGATAGTCATTACTAATACTTCTACTTTGTATTATATTTCTGTTGTAATATATCTTTGTATTCCGTACATGTGTTCGTGTTATTCTTTCATTGGTTCTAACCTTGTAGCAAGAATTGTCTAAAGAATTGTGAGTTCAATATCTGGTGATAGAAGTGGAGAACTTGGAGAGGTGAATTAACAGGAGATAACTGAAAGCTAACATCCATTAGACATGGCACGTGGAACTAGAACAGTCTACCCCAGTGAGCGAAATAAAGGGTTCAGTTCGACATTCATCCCCCTCCCCCCCGATGAAGTCTGGAGCGTACAACGGCCGAAACGTTGTAATAAATATGGCGACAACGATGAGGAGAATAGTTCGAATAATGTAAATTGTGTACATAATACCCCATCTCAGAAATATAGACAGATACTGAAGAGCCAAAACATTGTAATAAATATGAGGACAAAGATGAGGACAATAATCCGAATAATGTAAATAGTGTAAATTGAAACCTCATCTCAAAAATATAGACAGATACTGAACAGCCGAAACGTTGTGATAAATATGGCGACAAAGATGAGGACAATAGTCCGAATAATGTAAATGGTGTAAATTGAAACCTCATCTAAAAAACTATAGACAGATACTGAAGCGTCGAAACGTTGTGATTAATATGGCGATAAAGATGAGGACAATAGTTTGAATAATGAAAATAGTGTACATCTCAAAATTATAGACAGAGGGCCGAAACAATGAAATAAATATGGCGACAAAGATGAGATGTATAAACATGCTTTTTATAGTAAAAATACTGACAATACATTGTTGAAAATCAAAAAAATACTACCAGCAATACATTTAAAAAAATATGTCAATAAAACTGATCTACAAACTGATTTCTTACAAAGAATACATATTCTATTCATATGAACCTATCCTAAAAATCTTGTCGGCATTAAATAATACTTCGAGGTGTTGATATGCAGTAAAACAAAATAAATCAAACTAATAATTCTTGGATACACTTTGGATGTAGGCTTACTTTGTGGACGAGGTTAATTTAGTATGTCTCCGAACATATATAAAAATCTGGAATGTCGAATTGTGATTTTAGAAAACAAGCACCATTTGCTCAACACAATCTAACATTTCTGCTTATTTTTGACAATTTAAACCATGCAAAATAAATTAATCATATATACGCTCCATCGCTAAAAAATCAGGAAAAAATGAACGGATCTTAAATTATCTCACTCTACTTGCCAGGATATATTTTGACAATAGTTAGATCTGACAATAATACATATAACACAACAATATTATATAATAGAATATACAATACAATAATTAGATCAGACCAAAATGTAATACTGTTGACATATTTGAGTTGCTCAATCCTCAATTGAGTCCAAAAGCATCTACGTGGTCTTGTGGGTGATTATTTTCCACCCTACAACTCCTTTCCTCATAGACACAACGTTGCAAGTCTATCGATAATCTGTTGCTATTTCCATGGGAAATGTTCTGATGAGATACATTCCTTATTTTCCAGCAACTCTAACGCTCACAGCTCAGACTCTCCATGCCACATACACAGATTCGAATCATCCTAATTCCCTTTGTATTTCATTCTTAAGAAGGACATTCCCCTTATTTTTGCTATTTTGTGGAACAGACTACTAAGAGGTTGCTTCCTTGACCACTACAATCTTAATCTCTTCTGGTTTAGAAAGAACCATTTTTATCCTACATATCCCCATAATCTGCACTTCTTCCACTTACCTCCATAGAAAAGCTCCATTCAAGTAAGATATGCCATGCCACATCCACAGGGTCAAATCAGCTTCATTCCCTTCGTATTTCATTCGTAAAAATGAAGTTTCATTTTGACAGCTTCTTCCTAAGTGTCGCTACATTTTGGAACTTCCAATAGTATGCTTCACCGAACACTACATTCTAACCGTTTGAAGACAAGGTCAATATTATTATTTATACTACATATCTTCACAATATACAATTCTTACCTGTCTATATTTCTGAGATGAGGTATTGTAAGTATTTACACTAATTACATTGTTCACACTGTTATCCTCATCTTTGCTGTCATATTCACAACGTTTTGGCCGTTGAACGCTCCGGCCTTATTCAGGATCTCTCTATATTTCTGATATGAGATATTGTAATTATTTACAGTATTTACATTGTGCAGACTGCTGTCCTTATCTTTATTGTCCTATTTACGACGTTTCAGCCTTCTTCAGGATCTGTCTATATTTCTGAGATGAGGTACTGTAACTATTTACACTATTTACATTGTTCAGACTGTTATGCTCATCTTTGTTGGTATATTCACGATATTTTGGCCGTTATACGCTCTGGCGTCCTTCGGGTGTTTGGAACTTCGAACTGAACTCTTTATTTTGTGAGCCGGTGATTGTTTTAGTTCCCCGTGTCACGCCTCTTCCGGATGTCCCAGTTATCTCCCTTTAACTCAACTCTCCAAGCATCCAGGTATTGAACTCACAATACTTAGGGTCAAGTCACTGGAGCCAACCAACGCTTTTATCATTGAGGACAATCACCTGAAGAAGACTGGAGTGTACAACGGCCGAAACGTCGTGAATATGGCAAAAAAAAAAAAAAAAAAATGAAGACAACAATCCGAACGATGTAAATAGTGTAAATAATTACAATACCTCATCTCAGAAATATAGAGAGGTCCTGATGATGGCCGGAACGTAAAACGGCCGAAACGTCGTGAATATGGCAACAAAGATGAGGACAACAATTCGAACAACATAAAAAGTGTAAATAATTACAATACCTCATCTTAGAAATATAGAGCGGTCCTGATGATGGCCGGAGCGTACAACGACCGAAACATCGTGAATATGACAACAAAGATGAAGACAACAATCTGAACAATGTAAATAGTGTAAATAATTACAATACCTCATCTTAGAAATATAGACAGATCCTGATGAAGTCCGGAGCGTACAACGGCCGAAAAGTTGTGAATATGGCAATAAAAATGAGGACAACAATCCGAACAATGTAAATAGTGTAAATAATTAGAATACTTACGTTCATAAAACAACCACATGTAACACTCTACATCGAGTGGCTCTTGGGTATTGTATTGGTTAATCAATAATGTTTTCTTCCTCTATCCAACTCTTAATGCCGACTCACAACAAAATACATATCTGCGAATCACCTTGACGTGAGATATCAAATTTTTCCTGTTACCTAAACACGCGAACTGATGGGGAATTTAGTAAATGTATATATCAGAGGCTGAGGCCTATGTCCCCACGACAGGATGGACTCAATTAGTTGAGTAATGACCCGTCCCAGCCCATTGTCGTTAATTCCACAATGCCGCCGCTGTAATTGCCTAGTCTGTACGCTTGTCTGGTTGGTCGGCGTAATAAGAACGACTCGCCTCGGACTTCTGAAGATTGTTTCGCTCGAGTATTTAATTGAAAGCCTCTTCCGCCCTCAATCATTCGTACAACGGGTGTTTCACGAGTGGGTGCACTTGAATGAGAATATTTCTACATTAACCTGTCTTTGCATAGCAATCGACACACGTATGCAAGATAAAAATATGTACGTCGGACCTGCTATCTATCTATCTATCTATCTATCTATCTATCTATCTATCTAAGCTTGTTCATATCTATCTATCTATCTATCTATCTATCTATCTATCTATCTATCTATCTATCTAACTACTGTTCATAGACAGTTCATATCTGTTTGTTCTATCTATCTATCAGATCTATCTATTAATCTCTTATCTTATCTATCTGTCTGTCTATCTATTCATCTATCTATCTATCATCTATCATCTTTATCTATCTATTTGTTCTATCTATCTATTCAGATCTGTTCATTATTCATCTATCTATCTATCTATCTATCTATCTATCTATCTCAGTTTGTTAATATCTATCTATCTATCTATCTATCTATCTATCTATCTACTGTTTATAGACAGTTCATATCTGTTTGTTCATATCTATCTACAGATCTATCTATTAATCTCAGCCTGTTTATATCTGTCTGTTCATATCTATCTATCTATCTATCTATCTATCTATCTATCTATCTATCTATGCGAAAGTTAATTCTATCTATCTATCTGAGTCTGTTCAAATCTATCTATCTATCTATCTATCTTTCTATCATAGATTTATCTATCTATCTATCTATCTATCTCAGTTTGTTAATATCTATCTATCTATCTGCTATCTATCTATCTATCTACTGTTTATAGACAGTTCATATTTATTTGTTCACCATCTACAGATCTATCTATTAATCTCATCTATATCTTCTTATCTATCTATCTATCTATCTATGAATAAAAATGACAATAGGAAAACTGGTAATTGCTGACGCGTTTCGTCCAAGTTTTCCTATTGTCATTTTTATTCATAAATATTGTCTTTCCTACTGGTTAAATCGGAGAAATTTTCATATCTATCTATCTATCTATCTATCTATCTATCTATCTATCTATCTATCGCAGTCTATTCATATCTATCTATCTATCTATCTATCTATCTATCTATCTATCTGTGTCAGTCAGTTCGTATCTATCTGTGTTCGTAAGTATGTATGTACGTATATAGGTACGTATCTATATCTATATAAAAAGAAGTGATCTTTCATAAGTTGTTTTTAAATAAAATCCTTTATTACCACCAATGTTAAGCACCTGATGAGATGTCTAAATTAGGCAACGAAACAAATATGCATTTTTCTCATCGTAACTTACATGTTCTAATGTAACAGTTTAATATATATATATACATACATACATATATATATATATATATATATATATATATATATATATATATATATATATATAGATATATATATATAATATATTAATGCATGTTTCATTACATAATATAGACAAGTTTTGTCTATTTATTTTAAGTTCTTTTCATATTGTTTGATAAGCTTAATCATAACTTCTAATAGAAGCCATTGGTTTAAATCAACGGCCTCCAATAGTTAAAACTTATCGTTTTTCACTCACGCGTGGTCAGTGTGACGTCACGATCTGCGACGCGATTTTCGCTTACGCGTCTCGTATGTACGAGTTTGTCGTTACTTGGAAATTTTCATGCAAACAAAACGGACTATCATTGTTGTTTCGTCCGAGTATTGTTTGATTTATTGAAATTTTCATCTTTGATAATGTCTTATGTAAGCCGAAAACTTAGATTGGATTTAAACATGTATCAATATGGTGTTTTCCTTTCGTCTTTCAATGATAATGTTATTAAGCTTATCAGACAATATGAAAGGAACTTACTTAAAATAAATAGAAAAAACTTGTCTATATTTTTTTAATGAAACATGCATCAATGAAAAATTTGTCTAAATATATATATATATATATATATATATATATATATATATATATATATATATATATATATATATATATATATATATATATATATATTTTATTTATAGATAATTCATCTATTCTAGAAGAATCCTACATAAACATAATGCAAAAAGCACTTTTAAAGTGCATCCACTACCGAAAACCAGTGGCGTTGTTACCTAACGGTTCACACTTCGATTCTCTTTAGTATATATATATATATATATATATATATATATATATATATATATATATATATATATATTATTATTTTAAAAATTATAACATAAGTATGTTATAAAATCAAACAAAAAATAGCTATTTTTTGTAGTGATTTTATAACATACTTATGTTATAATTTTTTATAAAAATAATTATATCTGCTCTACTTTGTATTGAGCACTCTTTTAAGAATAGTAATTGTTGGTTATTGGAATTCATTCCGTATATACCAATTATATACTTATATATATATATATATATATATATATATATATATATATATATATATAAAAAAAAACAGAACCTTTTGGAATATTTCGAAACACCTAAATACCCTATAACAAGATAAAATCTCGAACAAGGACAGCAACAAGGAAAAAGACCTTAAGGCAAACACCTACTTCATTGGTAAATTAAAGTGCTCGATGACTAGATTACCTTGAGCAAAACTGACTGAATGTATGGCCTTAATCCTAACCCGAGTTTTACGCTCACGCTCTCTTTAGATGACTTCAACCTCTCTATATCTGCATCCATCAATCTACGCCGTTTCTTAATCACAACATAATTTTCCTTTCTTTGCAACCAGGCATATAAATACTTTTCTTTGATTTATTTATATGCAAAGGTTTTATGAATTTAGTTTTCCCCTCATGATTTGTACAACGTGATCACATTTTAACTCAAGCAGAGTATATAGAATTGTGTATAAAATAAGTTTACATTTGTCTAGGCATTGAATATTTATCTAATGTCTGGTCTTGTGCGGTGTATTTAGGCGTTATTGATAAAACCCCCAAAAGTTATTGACTTGGCATCTCGGCTGCACTTCCTTTCTTACTGCAGTGATTTAGCTTTCCTGTGTCTTTTGTATAAATATTTCCATGGTAATTGTTCCGATGAGTTTTCTTCTTGGGTACCACAACTTTATGAATTTAAGCGCAGCAATAGATTAGTCGATAGATTTAAGAATGTTACTATTGAAATGGCTAGATGCAACCGTAATTTCTATGTTAACAGTTTCTTCGCTCTTGATTTCTGTTCAGTTCTGATTTTCAAAAATTTAAATACGATATATCAATGGTTATTTTCTGTCTTCTTAATTTGTGTTCCTTTATTGTTCCCCACCTTAATAATATTTTATTTTCTTATATTATTTTACAATCAGTAAGCCTTTGCGTTTTAGTGGCTTTATTGCCTTGCTTGTGGTGAAATTATTTAAAAATGGATGAAAGCACACGGAATGAGTATTAGTGCTAAGAAAGACTGGAAGTTGTAGAGAGCCGTGATTGCTATCGCCCTGAAGGTCTACGGTATATAGAAGAAGAAGAAGAAGAAGAAGAAGAAGAAGAAGAAGAAGAAGAAGAAGAAGAATGGAACACCCTGTAATCGGATCCTATTTGCTACCATCAAAGATAAACAAGCAATTGAGGAAATCATTATGTTGTTCTTTTTGGGCAAAATGAATGGTTATGAACAGACATTTTCACAGACTGAATGTTTTTTAAACTGTTGCTAGGCAACAGTGCCAGTTACCAAAATTGCCTCAGACCAAAAAAGACATACAATGATTCAATCAGGATCTAATCAAATCGAACACCTAATTGCCTTAATTAATAACCAATCAATAGTTGATTTTTGTAGAAGGTTTTAATATATCGGCCATGATCTGACGCATCGTAGAACACGTGTGATTATTCAGTGTGTAGGCGGTTCGGTGTAAGCGAATGTGTCAGTCTTTTGGGGGGGCGAACAGGGATGAGATTTAACCGATTGGCGGCGAGGTCGTGTGTGTGTGTGTGTGTGTGTGTGTGTGCGTGCGTATTTGTGCGTTTGTGTGTGTGAAGATAGCTTAGCATTTGCGCAAACGTATGTACTATATATATATATATATATATATATATATATAATATATGAATACAGGAAGATTCTAGAGAAAGAAAGTAAAGAAATATATTTTAATAAAAAAAAAAAAAATTTAAAAAAAAAAAAAAAGTAAAACAAACAACTAAAAAAAAAAAAATTTTTAAAAAAAAAAAAGACCTTTTTCCGAGAGAAACTCATGTTTCATGTCTGGTGTAACATTCTTAGCATATCGTTACAATTTAACTTCTATCAGACTAATCAAAGCTTAGTAAATATCAATAATAGAAATAGAGATATTATCTCTCTCTGACTCTCTCCTATTTATATATATATATATTTATCTATCTATATATGGAATATTTTAGTCAACAGCTTAATGTATTAAACTGTTTTATGCTAAACATTTAATCATCATACATATATAACATATATATATATATATATATATATATATATATATTTTAGTATAAATTTTAACATTTAATCATTTTACTACATTTTTTGTTTATAACCATCAGGAACTTGTAGAAAGAAAAAGAAAATGGTGTTGAGAATGAGAGACAGAGAGACAGAGAGACAGATATCTCGTTTTAAAGCCTACCTAATATCTGATTTCTCAGAAGGATTATTATTATTAATATTATTATTATTATTATTATTATTATTTTTAAAATAATTTCCTTTAACTTCTGGATGTACCATTTCTTTCCGGGTCCTGACCAGAGGCCATAAGGTCAGAAATATCGTCATGACATTTTCCACTGAAGCAGTTTTGTGTAAAACAACACACAAACACACACACACACACAAATTATATATATATATATATATATATATATATATATATATATATATATATATATATATATATATGCTCATAAATTTTTTGTAAGATAAATTTATTATGGCATAACTGGAAATCCCTTCAAAAAAGTCTATTGGAATCTTTTCCAACCAATCCTAGGGCTCCAACTACAACGGGGATTGTTGATGTTCTCATATGCCACATTTTTGATTTCTCATTTTTCAAAGGTCCTTGTATTTTGACAGCTTTTGAATATCTTTAAAATAATGATACATTGCAGTCAGCAGGGAACTATAGTTAATCAATAAAATTTTTTTTTGTTTGTAATCTTTAATAACAATGTCTGCGCGGTTGGCTTTAATTGTTCTGTCAGTGTGTATTGTTTTTCCCATAGAATTGTAACAGGTCCCATCTCCGTAACCGAAGTCTTGGATGTTCATCTCTTTGAGGCATGGACTTCAGCATGGAATTTTTAATTATTTACTGGAATCTTTTTCCAAATTTCAATACTAGGGCTCCAACTAAAAAGGGACTGTTGATGTCCTCAAATTGCTCCATTTTTTTGATTTTGATTTCAAAGTTCTTGTATTTTGATAGTTTTTTGAATATCTTCAAAGATACATTGCAGTCTGCAGGGACTGTCATATCAATATTATTATTATTATTATTACATGATTCGACCCTTTCAAGGTGTGACACGTTTATGTTGCAGCTGCTAATGCCTGAATACAATTTGCTAGCATCTGTAACTAACTGATGACAAGCCAGTTTTCCTAATTTCTAGTCATTTTCTGATACTAATGGTCGTCCAGTATAAATAATCCCAAATGTTAAAAAAAAATAGAATAATTAATATGTGATGTACCATGTGCAAGAAAAAGGCAAGAAGTAATTTTCCTAAGGTTATGCAGGAAAGAAAATGATTGAAGACGTCAAGATTGTATTGATTGCAAAAAAAATTCCCAAAGCGGCATTTCTTGGGAATTAGCTGTACGAGTAGAATTTACTTCTTATTAATAGAATACGAAGGCCAAAGAGGATGATTTTTTTGTGTACATGTCTTAAGAAAGTTCAGATATTTTATCAAATGTCAAGGCTGGTGACACCAAAGAATGCAGCTCATGAAAACCCATGCCATGGAAATAGCGATGGAATAGAGAGAGCCTCGTGTCGTTTCGTCTGTGAAAAAGGAGTTGTAGGTTGGAAAATAATTCATCAACCACAAGGCCGCGTAGACACTTTTGAACATCAAAACAGGCAAGTGAGGATTGTGCAGCACTAGATCAAACATGACAGCAACAATTAATTTTTATGTCTGATGCGGTTAGTGATACAATGAATAGAATATTTTCCAAGCATCTTTAGCAATATATATATATAAAGAAATGGACAAGGTCCGACAATTTATTTATTAAAGACATATTTTTTGTTTAACGTTGTTATTTTATAGATACAAGTATTTAAGCAAATGCTCTGTTTATGATAAACAGTATTAAATAACATTTACCGGCCTGAATGTCCGAGAAATTTTCATAGAAAATATTCGTTCTTTGACAGGATTCGAACCTGCATCCTATACGGAACCGTCATATACGCTGACGTGCCTTACCGCTTTCCTACAAAGAAGCGTTCGGTAGACAAGGTCGAATTTATATATTATAAACTCCAATTTTCCATGAATCTCGTACATTCATAACTGCTCTGGCGTATCGAATGTAAATGTAAATGACGTCATATATTAAGAAATGGACAAGGTCCGACAATTTATTTATTAAAGACATTTTTTATATTTTATAATTATTTTTTATATATATATATATATATATATATATAAATATATATTTATGATAAATATGTATGTAAATATGTTTATAATAAGTTTGAAAACAAAGATTTGCTTTTGGGGGTTTTTCATAGTAAATAATCTTTAAAATTCTTTTCTCGTATATTTCATTGTTTTCTCAGTAAATTTTGACGTCATCGTATTTTTTTTTTCCGATATATATATATATATATATATATATCAATATAATATTTTGTGTGTGTGTTTGTGTGTGTGTGTCGGCCGGTAAAATAGGAAAAAAATACTTAGGTTAATAATCCAAAGTTCTTTAGTATTTTGTTATTATTATAAAAAAAATAGTATATAAATAACAAAATATATATATAAATATATATATATTTATTTATTTAAAATATGATTCCAATCGCTACATAAGAGTTCTCATGTTTCAAAACAAGAGCCGAAAACTTCAATATAATTATTTGAATTAAATTGAATTAAAGTACCAAGCTCCGTTCCATCTTCAAGCGAAATTTTTTTTTGAATAACTTATTTCTGAAATTTACGCATTTTATAAGCATATTCATTATTAAAATTAAAATTTCTATGGTAACGGCTAGAGCAATTGTTTAAAAAAAAAAAGGTGGTAAGGTGTTAATAATTTGTATCAATATCTCAGTTACATTCAAAGATGTCAAGTCAGGGTAAGGTTGGGGTGTCTAAATTTAAAGCGGAAGATGACATCGTCTAGTCTGGTTAAGTGTCTATGTAGATTTATTTATTTTTTATTTTTTTTTTTTTTTCTGAAAGGGTTTTGTGTATATAAAAAAAAAAATAAATTGCTAACATTTTTTTTTTTGACGACTTCATAAAGGGTTTTTTTTTTTTTTTTTTTTATTGGGGCATTTAAACTATTTATTTAGACTATGGATTTTAAAATTTATTTTTTTGTTTGTTTTGTTTTTTATGCTAATTATTCAATGCAAAAATTTGATGATGTCGGCAAAAAACCGTTAACTCATGTCTATTGTTTAATAGATTTTTATTATTAAGAAACTTAATAATATGTAGTTTTTCATGTAGGCATAAAGGGCATGGGTCATCCCAAGTTTTACAAGTTCTAGTTTTGTTTATAATTTTCCATTTTACTTGTGGTGTTTTATTCATTTTCTTCAAATGCCAAAAATATTCAGATAGAGATGTCTGATTTCTTTTATTTATATTGTTGAAGGAGCAATTATGCTGCCTCCATTTGGTTTTATATTCATTCTTCGTAGACCCAATGTATATCATATTAGCGATGAGATAGTACATTGGTATACCACAGATTTAACGCAGCATTTATTTTCCAATGGGCAGTCTTCTGGGTTTCTACAATCACATAATTTTTCACTATCTTTGTCTAATTTAAGTGTAGGGTTTTTATTAATACTATTCTGGCATGGGGGTTTTATTCAGGATTTTATTATTGTGTTTTTTATTATACTTTTTAGATTTTCAGTGCAACTGTAACTTAATTTTAGGGTGTTTTTATTAAATATTTTACTAAGTCTACTATTGGTAGGAAAGTGTTTTTCAATTAAAGCTAGGAATTTCTGTCCTAGCTTAATACTAACCATTTGATTGAACGGAGGGGTATACCAAATGATTTTTCTTTTCCTGTTTTTCTTTTGGTTAGTACAATTGTTTCTATAATTGATGTTAGCATTTTTGTATCCACTGTTTTTTAGGGCTGCGTTATAAAACACGTAAATTTCAGAAATAAGTTATTCCAAAAAAAAAAAAATTCGATTGAAAATGGAACAGAGCTTAGTACTTTCAGTCAATTTAATTCAAATAATTATATTGAAGTTTTCGGCTCTTGTTTTGAAACATGAAAACTCTTATGTAGCGTGTTGGAATCATATTTTTAATTAAATAATTATATTTATGCTCAACTTTTGTATCGAGAACTATTTTTTAAAAATAATAACAAAAATATTAAAGAACTTTGGATTATTTACCTAATGTGTTCTTTCCTATTTTCTATATATTTTTAAAATATATATATATATATATATATATATATATATATATATATATATATATATATATATAAAGAAATATTTCTTAATCATGTGTTATATTTATGGGATAAAGTGCTCAATATCAGAGATAGATCAAGTGCAAATATAAAAGTGAACATAGAAGTCAAGACTTATAGGCGACAGTCTGTTTCATGCTAGCATGTGTGTGTGTGTATATACATTTTTAAGTAATTTATAATATATATATATATATATATATATATATATATATATATATATATATGTATATATATTGCTAAAAATTCTTTTAAAATATTCGCATCAGACCTAAAAATTTATTGTTGTTGTCATTATGTAAGGAATTAGCATATATATATATATATATATATATATATATATATATATATATATATATATATATATATATATATATATAACTGGAGTTTATATGCATATATATGCAGCTCAAACTATATATATATGCAACTCATTATATATATATATATATATATATATATATATAACTGGGTTTATATAATTTGATATATATATATATATATATATATATATATATATATATATATATATATATATATATATATATTTTATATATATATATATAACTGGAATTGCATATATATATGAAAATTTGAGCTGCATATACATACATATACATACATATATATATATATATATATATATATATATATATATATATATATATATATATATATATATATATATATATATATTACAGTGAATCATTCATACAAAAAGTAGGTTAGTAAAGTTAATGATATAAAATGGCGAAATCCCTTCGTTAACAAAATTTTAAAGTTACATTAACCTACAAAACACTCGATGAATGTTATGATCCTTGTTCTTTAAATTATAAACTGTATTAGTTTTTCGCTAAATATACAAGTACTTTAGACTGATTAACTTTACTAATTTACTTTTTGTTTGAGTCATTCATTGTAATATAAATTAAATACCAACATATATTTGAAATCTATCTATCTATCTATCTATCTATCTATATATATATATATATATATATATATATATATATATATATTGAGGCAAGTTTGAATAATGGGATGGATAGCAGCTCGTATTGAAGGATCGGATAGCCGAGTTCGAATTCCAGTCGTGTTCATTCTATTTGATTACGTGCCTTGATATGAATCCATCTCTTCTCCCCGACTAACTATGGGGTAAACTGGCTCCTATAGTCTTGGATGCCGGACGGTCTAGGTTAAAAAACTCTGAATTCCAAAACGGCAAAGTCTTATTTGGTGGTGGTGGGGAACTTGTTGCATACCGTGCACCGGTTCTCTCTATTCGCTTCTTTCAAAAAGTGTGAGTAGTTTTGCACACGCCTCCACCACTATAGCAACAAACGATATATGCGCGTAGTCTGACATTTGATTCTAAGGACTCAGCTGCTTGATCCTCAGACTTTGTAAACGCCAGGATATATATATATATATATATATATATTCAAATTCTAAAAAAAATATACAAGCCAAGGTATTTATTTTAGCGTCATTCGCTTTTTTTATGACCACAATGGCAATATCTACACCCTAGCTAATTGTGTTACTATGAGAAATCCTTTCGTTCCGTGCTTCTCCAATTTCTACATGTCCCACGTATTAAACACGATATTTAAACAAATCATTAAACCTAAAATATATGTCTGCTATTTAAATATTTGTAGCGAAAAACAAACAAGATATTCGTAATCTCAATACCACATTCGAAAAAATCCCTGTCCTTAACTTTCCTTATGAACTAAAAAAATAAATTCCCATTCTTAGACGTTCTCGTATAATTCAGAAACAACACATTCACCACTTCATAACACATACACACACACACAAAGAAACGAAACAAAAAAATAAAAAAAACAAACACTAGCAGAAACTCTTACCACCTTAATTTGAAGATTTAATGCCCACTTAATGGTACTTATAAAAATTTCCCTCAGGAGCGCACACAATAAAACCCTTTTCCTTAAAGAACTCAATAATATAAAAGAGACATTAGTTAACAATGGTTTTCCTAACTACCTCATCGACCACCAGATTAGACTATTTCTAGTAACTAATAACGATGTTGAGCATACACATAAAAACAATAACATTAACCATTAACATCTTCTACAAAAGCCAAATACATTTCAGCTCTAAGCAGAATTTTCTCATAGAAATATCATAAACAAATACAAAACCCCAGTCGATCTGAAGAAGAAAATTAAATTAATTACCTATTACAAAAATTTAAATATAAATAATTATTGTTCGATTTTATCACGTGATATTTTTGCATTATATCAAGTATTAAGAATATCGTAACTAGGATCCGTAAGTTATAAGAGGGAGTTATCAATGATAATTGTCAGAGTTCGAATACACATTTATCTCCGTTTAACCCTCTCTTTGTCTTTTTTTTTATTTTTAAATGTAGTTTTTATCATATAAAATTTGGTGAGGGTTGAGGAAATTTTCATCATGAAAATGCGGCCCAGAGAATAAAATTTTGGAAAACTTGTCTTAATTCATGAAAAATGCGTGATCTGAATATGAGTCTATGTAGGGAAATCCAAGGGAGATAATCTCAGTATTTGGAATGCGGAAACTGTTTAATTATCAATACTAGATTTATATACGAGTGACTACAGTAATTTGCTTCGACTTTGCCTTATTTTTTGGGTCCAGTGTTTCGAAATGTGCGCATGTCGCCATGTTGGTCATTGCACATGCGTGTTGGAACAAGACATATTTGCGCATTTCAATTCGAACCCTTTTGAAGATCTCCATTGGTGGTTTGGGTTGGTTCTGGCAATGTAGCAGAGAAACATGAAGCGATCCACGATTTTATTCTGGTGCGCGTGTCTTCAGACACAAAATCCAGACACGAAACAAGAGTTTTGTTTTATTTTTCTTTTCTGAAAAGAATGAAAATAGAATCACGTGACTAGCTGAATGTTTATTTTAGCTTTCCTTTTTTTTCTCTTCGTATTTGTGCGTAGCTGTAGCTGAGGTATGACGGGGAAAAAATCTTTGGCTAAAGTGGGTAACATCGTGCGTGTTCTTTGGGGATAATACACTTTTTCCATCGATGACACTCTGCCAAAATTAGGTTTTAGATTCATCTTTATGGCAATAAAAGTTATATTTAATTGTTTGTTGTATTAAATGTTCATCCAGTCCAAGGCTGAAGCGTCACTCAAGGAGGAGGGTTACTACATGAGGCTGTTGTATGGAGGGGGAAGTAAATGTAGATTCTGAGGGTACGTACGATAGGGAAAGGTTGAGCCGTGATTTTAAAAAAATAAATTTATTGATCGGGAAAGCATCCTCTCCGGAGTCTATTCCATGAATAGAATGAAAATATATATAAGTCAATACCCGCGATTATGACACCTGAAATCTGCCCTGTGTCCATGTGTTTGCATGTGTTTTCTTTGTGTTGTAATCTTTCATCAAGCTTGTTAGTTTTGTCAGCCCCAAACTAGACCAACGCCCCTTCTCAAAAGCTGAACTCCATATATTTATATAAGTTGTCACTATCTATTCTATCTATCTATTGTTGAAGTACCAAAAGTTTTCTATCTACTAATAATGTATATTCATATATATAGAGGCTGTGCGCTGCTCAGAATGCATACCGTAAAAAATTAAAACAAAAAGGCCAGGTACTCCAAGCATTGACCTTCGACTAAATGGATTATAAACAATCGTCCCAGAGATGATATGGGTAGTTTCTCACACATCGTAGATTGAGAATATAGGGTCCACGTATCGGATAGGAGCTCGCATACGTAAGACAAGCTGGAAGTAAGTGATCAGATATTGGGATTCATAAAATTTTATGTAATAAAGAATTCAAATCAAGAGTTATCATTCTATCTTGACTATTCTAAGCCCGCCAATAATGATGGGTACGTTTATATATTTTATATTTCATGTTTTTTTAATTTCTCTGAAAAAATCCAGCGATTTGGCTCATTTTCAATTTTAATTTTCAATCTACCGGGACAGCCACATCCACTGTCGCGCATTTTTTGTCTGTTTACGCCATTTCTATCTGCTGATCGAATAATCTGCGTTGACGTTTGCACAGTTTTCACTTGAATGCCGTTCCAACCCCGTCATATATATTATTTTTTATTTCTACTTATTCTTTGATAGTCTTGTTGACAGAATATTCAAAGCTTTGTTTTTTTGCTTAACTTTTTATCTAAATACTACAAACGCTAAATCATTGATTTCAGAGAAACACCTATTCCCGTACGAGCATCGAAGTTAAGCAACGTCGAGCCTGGCTAGTACCTTGATGGATGAACGTTTGGCAATATCAGGTGCTGTAAGCTTGGATGTGCGGGTGGCGTAATGGATAAAGGCTCGGGATGGTTAATCGGAGGTCCGAGTTTCAATTCTTCTAGGGGTTCGCGCTTTATACGTACACCAAATATCCTTGGGAAAGATATTAATCGACCACCTCTCGCCACCAGCTATGGGTTAATTAGTAAAACTTGTATGACTAAATCATTATTATCTCAAAACGAAAAATTCTTACAATCTAAAAAATATCTGGCGTAAAATAATCTGGAAAGTATTGATATGCAAAGTTATTATCATTCTAACACTGTCATCCATATTAAATGACATCAAGGCTTTTATTATTATAACATGATAAAAATAAAACGGACAATTTTTCAAATAAAGTCTTGCAATTAATCTAAATGCATACCCTCGTGTTTAGGAAAAGCTAATGATCAGCACGATTCTACGTGTACGGATGATTATCACCATTAGGGTCACCTGCAAAGGGTTGATAAACCGTAAAAAACGAATCACTCAATCAATCACTGAAATATTGATTAGCTACTCAAGCACGTCTTTTAGACATATTTCCATTCTCTGGAATATAAATGTGTAGAAACTAAAATGGCCATAAAGTGAGAGATCAGTTTATATATCGATTATGATATAGAAATGATTCCCCATTTTATATCTACATTGTAATTTCTTGTTTGTTTATCAGATTTTGATTAGGTATGGATCTACCTCATCTCCCCCAGTTATGGGTCAATTAGTAATACTTGTATCACTAAGCAATTACTATCTTTAAAAGAAATTCTTACAATCAAAAAAATATTTTCTGGCTTTAAATAACTTGCAAAGTATGGATTAGCCATAGGAACCGAATCAATCAATCAATCAATTGATTACCGACTTATCCATGTATTGCTTTTATTTCTTCTTGTGTGTTTTTCTGGAAAGGCCCAGAATGTATATTACTAATCATAGATTAAACATTTTTTTTTAAAACAATTTCTGCTGTTTGGTATTGTCACCAAAATCTGTCTTCTTCGTTCTTGAGTTATACTACCTTGAATTTTTTGATTTTCTTTTATTTGACAGTTTCCATTTTAAATTACATTAATTTTCGGTACGTGAATCTGTTTCGGTTGATTGTTGCTTTTGAGCGCGTAGCTTTACTGTGGAATATTAAGGCCTCTTCTGAAATATAAATTTTGTTATTGACCTGGGTTACGTAGTGTCAGATAATATGAAAATAAAGAAATATTATATCCGAGATATATTAAAACCGTAATTCACGGACGCAAATGAATGGTTGAAAACAATTATAAACAAGCTTTATTCTCAGAGAGGCTTTTATATCACAAAGACATACATAAAATTATATATATATATATATATATATATATATATATATATATATATATAGATAGATAGATAGATAGATAGACACCTAGTGAGCCAGACAAACCTACTTAGGTTTCACCTAAACGGATCGTCAGGAAAAGTAAGGCCTTACTTTCCCTGACGATCCGTTTAGGTGACACCTAGGTAGGTTTGTCTGGCTCACTAGGTGTATCTAGGTCTGCTCTACGGTTGTATTGAACGCTTTTGTTAGTTAGTTGTTTACTCGTATCGGGGTTTTTTCTTTGGGCTTCAGACCTGCATCTGTGCGATTTTTTTGTCGGCAGAAGTTCATGTTTGTAACTCTTTCTTTTTTTAAAACCTTTTTTTCCCTCGAGATTGATTTGATTATTAGCAAATCAAAAATTCAAGGGTTTTTCGAAACGAGTCTAGTTATCTATAATTATATATATATATACATATATATATATATATATATATGTGTGTGTGTGTGTGTGTGTGTGTGTGTGTGTGTGTGTCTACGACGCAGAGAAAAATATATATCATACATATCGTCAAGCAGAGAGATAGGAGAACGAAAATACATATAATAATTACATATCATATGGAGATTGTTCTGTGTTTCTGGAGAAGCAATGTTTAGGACTTTAGATTCAAACGGTCCAATCCATCGACTATGTTCCAGGCGAGGACATATTCCACGAATAGTAAACGTCGAGCCTTGGGTTTTCCTAAATTGAAGACGGCGAGTCGAAGTTTCTTTCTATAGCTGAGGAAGATATATTACTGGACGAACAACACGTATGTCTGATGCATGAATGAATGAATGACCACCTTCGTCTCTCCATGAAATAACGTCATTAAGCGGCCGTCAGATGACCCACGTAACTATCTCGACCAAAGGAAGATAATTTAGCGTTCTTCACATAAGACCCAGTATTAAAAAAAAAGAAAAACAGCTGTAATAAGCGGCCCATTTACCATAGGTGCCTGATTACTTGGAAAACCATGAAACTTTAATATATATATATATATATAATTATTTATTCAAAAATATGATTCCAATTCGCGACATAAGAGGTCTCATGTTTCAAAATATATATATATATATATATATATATATATATATATATATATATATATATATATATGAGTATATTTAGGTCGCGAGTTTGATTAAAAAGAACCGACAACGTCTGTTTAACTTTTTATTTAATTTTTTAAACTTTCAGACAAGGTATTGCGTACTCTGCCCGAAGTTGTGAATAAACTGTCCGAAGTTTATATTTTGTTATTTTTGTTCAAGTTCTTTCGTCTTTCGCAGTCAGTATCAAGAGCCGATGTGTCGTCTGCGTCGCAGTTAGGTTTCCTTTAACTGATATTCTTTGGGAGGCTGGACTTCAGAAATGATATAGGATGCCGTCATGTATAATAACAGTCATTGTGAACGAGGCTGCACGAAATTAATGCGATTTATTTATTTTTCTTATTTTATTTTATTTATTTATTTTATTTTATTTTATTTATTTATTTTTATAAATACTTATATAATATGAACGTACATCTCCTGTGGTGTGTGAGATTTTCTTTTACGTGGCCTGTTTATTTTGAATAAGAATAGTTGCTAGAGTTTTGTGTCTTTCCTTCCATTGGGTGCTGTAGAGCATATAAATGTTATCGACTAATATTTATTTTATTTTGAACCACACACACACACACACACACACATATATATATATATATATATATATATGTATGTATATGAATAAATGTTTACGTTCATTGTTGAATGTACAAATTCGAAGCGTCTTTTGAATTCGTGTACTGTATATTTTCAGTCTTATTTAGAAAAACGAAAATTCGAGTCTTCGTTAGTGAAGAAAATGAAACAAAAAACACAATGGCTTTGACTGAAAGAATTTTTCGTAAACTCTCTTCCCTTGCAGATATATTTCCACTATTTTGCATCCACTTCCCGCCGTTCCAGACTCGCGTAATTAACTCACACTGCACATGCAGACCCAAGTTAATAAGAATAGTAACAGAAATGGTTCGTAAACAGCGTTTGTTTGTCATGACTTCAAAAAGATTTAGCAGCTCCATGTAGTTACTATCTGAGGTGTCAATCGTGCAGAGAGGAAATCGTTTGCTTATTATTTACAAATACCGTGTTTCCTGAACGACACAGACCGCAATAACTGGAAAGCAAGAATGTGTGTTAAAGCCAACCTCTTTTTCTTTTCTTTATTTAGTCATGTGTGTTCGAACTTTCTTCACCAGTGTTAGTGATTAAATTATTAATTAAATCGTTAACCTCCGAAGGACTATGGTCAGGTTTCATCATAGTAGTATCCCAAATAAAAATGGCTGCACATAAATGAAGATGATCTCTGATCGCCTAACTCCCAAAATGCATGCTTCCCTGAATACTACAATCTTAACCATTTCAACTTAAGGGACCATCTCCCTTTCTATCCTTCTTGCCCTGTTCATAATCATCACCTCTTATTTCAACATTACCATTTTTTCATAACCCTCTACTTTGAGTGGCTATCGAGGCGTTCGTTGGGTTGAATTGTAGTAAAAATAAATTTAGCGGTTGGAAAAATCTGTTGATATGCTTATTTTAAAATATTCCGAAGTGTGAATTGCTGAAAAGATATTTGATTTTTCTGTTGTGCATTTTAGAACAATATATCTATTATTTATATATTTTGGTGGAGTAATGGATAGCGGCACAGACTGAGGAATCGAATAGCCGAGTTCGAATTCCATTCGGATCCATTACATTCACATACGTGCTTGGGAAATTTGTGGGTAAATAGCAGGACAGACCGGGTTCTACAACCTTGGGTGGCAACCAGTCCGACAAAAACTCTGAATTCAAAACCAGCCTGGAGAGGGTTGGGCAATTTCAGGCTGGCGGCTTCAGTACACATGATGCCCCTACGGGTCACGTAATAATAAAAAAAGGAGATTTATTATTTAAATTCCAAATTTTAAAGGAATTGTTCCTGCTACCTTTTTGGATTACCAAAGACGAAATAAAAAGAAAAATATTAACTTTTGAATTCTATTTACATTATTCGGACTATTGTCCTCATCATTGTTGCCATATTTATCACAATATTTCGGCCGTTGAACGCTTCGGCCTTCTTCAGGTGTCGAACTGAGCCCTTTATTTCGCTCGCTGATGTAGACTGTTTTAGATCCACAAGAAAGATGAGGACAATAGTCCGACTAATGCAAATAGTGTACATAATACCTCATCTCAGAAATATAGACAGATACTGAAAGGCCGAAACGTTGTAATAAATATGGCGACAAAGATGAGGACAATAGTCCGAATAATGTAAATAGTGTACATAATACCTCATCTCATAAATATAGACAGATTCTGAAAAGCCGAAACGTTGTAATAAATATGGCAACAAAGATGAGGACAATAGTCCAAATAATACAAATAGTGTACATAATACCTCATCTCAGAAATATAGACAGATACTGAAGGGCCGAAATGTTGTAATAAATATGGCGACAAAGATGAGGATAATAGTCAGAATAATGTAAATATTGTACATAATAGCCCATCTCAGGAATATAGACAGATACATTTTTGAATTCCTTACACCTTCAAGAGATTTTTTTTCATCATTTATCAAATGACAGAATTTGATAGTGAACCTTCAGTAACACTCTGTTTGAACAAATATTTGCAGTCATAGATTAAAAGCTCAAAGTCACTGTTTGAAAAATTCAAATTCATCTGCGCAAAGGTTCCCTTCCTTGACGAGACACGCCCTATTCTGTATCTGAAACATCATCCAAGGAAGAATTCTGCTGTCTCTTGAGATTCGTTATGGTTCAGTGCTTCGTTCTCTGTTGTAGATAGCTGCATAACTTATATTCTGATCTGTCACGCCCCGAGCACTCGACAGTTCGCCGGTGGATGCACCTTCTTAGTCGTTACAGACTGTAACATGCTTTAGAACCAACCTACTGAAACCGTTACCCGTTGCTTCTTTTCGATGCCATCTTGAACGTCAATCCATTTCAACGAATCCCCGGCCAAATTGAAAGCATCAGCGCCAAAATGATAGCTGGGCTTGTTAAATCATTGTGAGGAATATTACACGAACTGGAGAAATGTTCAAATTTTTATTTCTTACAAAAGAAACCTTTCAAATCTGCCAAAACTCCGTCTCTATTTCCATGGCAAAGGTTCTGATGAGCAGCACACATTTGCAGCTAACAAAAAACAAAAAACAAAAAACAAAAAAACGCCACGCATACTAACTCGGGCCATTTCGATTCTCTTGTATTCCATTAATAAGAAAGAATTTACATTCGGACATCTTCTTAAGAACCACAACTGAAACAATCTCCCTAGGGGATACTTTCTTGATCACTATAATCTTAACCTCCTCAAGGTTAATATTTATTGTTATTTTCCCCACTTATTCTCCATTACGTCTATATCGCTACAAAACATTAATTCATTAACCCTCTACCTTCAGTGGCTCCAAGGCTTTGTATTGGGCGAATTATAGTAAAAAATACCCGCAGATCTACTTTTTCTAAACTCTCCACTTTGAATATGACAATCGCACATTAGATAAAGTGATTCAGTGGCGTTTGATTTGCGATGAAGGCCCTCCTCTCCCGACTGAAAAATGCCTGTTCACGTATGAAAATCTGATTTCGTTGCTAGCAATCACTCTGAACTACTTACAAGAACTTATAAGTGCCGGCTGGGTTTAATAAGGGGTATGCAAATACAATGCAGGTGCCTCAAGAAAAGTGTTTTTTCAACCGGGGTTCATATGGACACCGTAGGTCCATGAAACATCATTGGGGGTCCACACACACACAAAAATAGCAAATTAGGGGCCCAATGTAATATTTTAGTGATCCATAAAACGATTTCACTTCAGAACAATAGTCACAACTGAGAATTGGAATTTTTACAATAATATACGTCATATTGAAATACTAAAAATAGAAAAAAAAACAACTCTAAAACTAACAGATATGATATCAAGCGATGTGAGTTAGCGTCACTTTTACTCTACTTGATGTTCGGATTGTAAAGGTTGAAAAAAAAACTTAGAAGGATATATTCTCTAATATCTATCTATATATTCTCTTACTTCTTACCATTATGTTTATATCACTACAAAACATTAATTCAGCAACCCTCTACCTTGGGTGGCTCCAAGGCTTTGTATTGGGCGAACTATAGTAAAAAAAATACCCCCAGATTGTAAAGGTTGAATAAAAACTTAGAAGGATATATACAGAAAAGATCATATACAGGGTGTATATAAAAAGCTACTCGAGTTACTAGAGAGAGAGAGAGAGAGAGAGAGAGAGAGAGAGAACTAAATGAACAAAGAGAGAAGAGAGAGAGATGGATGAAAAATCTACTCCAATTACTAGAGAGAGAGAGAGAGAGAGAGAGAGAGAGAGAGGGAAATGAACAAAGAGAGAAGAGATGGATGAAAAAGCTACTCCAGCTAATATTCGCCCAATATAATAATGCCCAAAAGCCACTCACGAGGAGGCACTGTAGAGTAATTAATAGCGGCTTGGATTGAGGAATCGGAGAGCCGAGTTCGAATTCCAGTTGAATCCATTACATTCACTTACGTGCTAATACCCTTGGGAAAGGTGTGAATCCTCTTCTTCTCACTCAGCTATGGGTAAATAGCAGTACAGACTGGGTTCTATAGCCTTGGATGGCGACTGAATCTGAGATGGTCGTTTGGGGACCTTGTGGCCGTAGTGCACCAGGTCTCTGTATTCGCTGAGGCGAATTCAGTAACCAATCCATTCAAGCTCTCCCCAATGGTATCAAACTTGATTCCTTCCTGAGTTCTGTCTCCAAATCACACTAACTGCCCGTTCTAATCCCTCGAAGAACTCGCCGACTTGAAAAAGTATTGTTTTATAGTTGTTCATGTACCCATAATCCCTTGCGTCTTCCTCCCATAATTCATTGCGTCCATGTCCCATAATGCATTGCATCGTTATTGGATAAAAATGCGAGCCAGTCCCCCCTCATTCTTTTAGTTATCTGGCCGAGGATGGATTACGTCAGAGCGGTAAGTGCTTTTTTTCCCTCATTTCAACTGCAGTAGCTTTACATGGGGCTCTTTTTTGACAAGGCAAGTCGGACCAGTTGTGCTAGGTTCTGTCTCATGGAAATATCGGATCACACAGATGACAGTTGGAAAACCTTTTGTTCAGGTGCATTTATCGAAGATGTTGGTTGAATTTCTTCATCAGAGGAGCTCTCATTAGACACTCCATATATTATCAAACTTCAATCGTATTGGACATAAGAATCCAACCTATGCTATACTAGGGATTTCGAAAAAGCAGGTCTCTAACAATCGAGGTATTCTTTCGATACATGACTGCTGACTCAGAGACCAGTTGTCCCTTCCTTGTATTCCCCTTCGGTTATTTTAGAAACATCTGTCCTACTATTTACCCGGACGTGGGGGTCAAGAGGTGCCATGTAAGGTGAATGTTTGTCCTAAGAATTTGAAACCTTCATCAAAATTTTTCCTGGCCATTAAACCATCTTTCCCTGCGTTCCACAATGCCATTTCCAGACGGCACGTAATTTAAATCAAATCACGCCCCAGCATTGTCTTGCTAGAAAGGCAGAACTTTTCCAATGTGTTTTGTTACGAAACACCAGCAGAGTAAAAAGATAGTAAAATACTATGCAAAACGGGAATAATGGCTAAAATTGCAATGGGTTACGTCCATTGCCACGAACCTGCTCCAATTTTCTCAATAAATTTCTTTCTTCCAATGCAACTTTTGGAAAAGCCAGGGATTGTCATAACGACAGATGGAGGCACCTGACGTTTGCTCAAAATATATAAAAATGTATGCACACCCTGCTCATGTTGACATGCCGAGAGCTCAATGAAAGAAATTGATTTCAGAAGAATCCAAAAAATTTCCATTTTAGCTCGCCACATCAATGAAACCTGAATTTTGTTAGGATATATCTCAGGGTGTTGAATTATAAAAGATGCAAAATATATTGGGAATTTTTTTTTTTGCAATGAAGATTCAGCCCTTGATTAGGAAAAAAGAAGATTAATGGGCAATTGGTTGAGGCTATTCAAGTTTTTTGAAGTAGCTGTCATTTGTTTCTGTCTAATTAGTCGATAAAATAAAGTAGAACTTTTCTTTAAGCAATGTTTGTTTTTTCTCTGTATAACAAAGATTTTTCTGTCTGTCTCTGTCTGCATGACCCAACTTTTCAAAACCTGGGTTTGAATTTATGTACACCCAAGGGACCTTTGAAATAGGATTTCTTTCTTTCTGTAGACAAGGAGAAATTCTAAATACATACCCCTTCAAAAACATGAGGTTATTATTCAGGCCAAAACACAATATTCAGGCTATTTTCTTGGTCGTTTTTTACAAGAATTCAGCGATAATCTTTGTCGTCATTCACCAGGTTCTGAAAACAAAAATTTTAGGAAAGGAAACAGATGAAATGTTGTAAAACCGGACGATAATCTATGGGGAAACTCGATCTAAAGACCGAATTACATAACGACCAGAACCACAAAAGAATATCCTCGCCCACACGATTCAAAAGAACCTATCTCATTAGTAATTTCCTTTACAAAATCTGTGTGCTGGTAATTTTTTACTAGGTGAGGTTTGCCGAAATTGGAATCCTAAGAACCTATTCTGCTTTGGGACCTTACGTCGAAAAAAAGATTTTGTTCTTTGATCCTTAAAACTTTCAAGTCAATAAATAGGCATTACTGTCCTGGAAGCAAGCATTGAGAAAAAAACATTTTGAAATTCTCTAGGAACCATTCTGAACAAACGAATGTTTATATTCTAGTCAAAAATTGTCTTTATGGTTACAAGAAAAAGTTTAAACCAATTCCATTTTCTATCCATTCAACAAGGGGTAAATCCGTTTAAAAAAAGAATAAAGAATCAAATGAAGGCGAATTCCAAAATGAAAAATAAAAAATTCCCAACTGGTTTTTCCATTAGATATATTGTTCATGTGTCAAAAGAATTATTTGTTTAAATACTGTCCTATGTTCAAAAACATTTAATGCCGAAATACGGGCTCTTTTTAATAAATACAAGCAGGTCGCGACCAGTTGTCTTTAGCCATCTCTTAAAAAGTCATGTCCTGATTTTAAGAGATGAAAGTTTATATTCTTAATAAAATACGAAAAGAAAATATTGGTTTTTGAACACCACCTCTCTCTGAATGTGTCTCACCTAAAATTTTAGCACTGTCGGAAATCAAAAGGCCGGAAAATCAATCCTTGATTGAAACAATAAAATTCTCTACCGGTTCCCGAGAATTTTCCTTTCTTTTTTTGATCAAGATTTCGAGGTTTTTTGATATTCCCCCCAGATGTTTGTGCAAAAATCCCTTATTGAACAGCGGTTTTCTTATTCACACCCGCCAATCATAAAAATACCCTGGCGTTTAAAGTCGCTGAAACCATGAATGAAAAAAAAATTATCGGGTTGCTTTGACCATGTTCAAATGCGTATATCTGTTAATTTGATGTCGCGTCTTTTTCTGATTAGAAATGTGCATAAAAGACCATTTGTTTATGCATACTTAAGTGGCGACCCATCTCTTGATTCACTGTGATTTTAAAACTAGGAAACTCATATTTGAATATAATTGACCAGTCTCACCTAAAATAAATACAAGGGGCTGCACAGATTTTTCTTTTAATTTTTCGGGGGAATTCCAATAATTTACACAATTTACATTTTATTCGGACAGTTGTCTTCATCTTTCTTGTCATATTCACGACGTTTCAGTTGCTTTACGCCTCGCCTTCTTCAGGATCTGTCTATATTTTTGAGATGCGGTTCTGTAACTAGTTACACTACTTACATTGTTCGGAATATTGTCCTCATTTCTCTTGCCATATTCACAACGTTTCAGTCGTTTTAAGCTCCGACCTTCATCAGGATCTGTCTATATTTATGAAATGAGGTATTTTAACTAGTTACACTGCTTACATTGTTTGAAGTGTTGTCCTTATCTTTATTGCCATATTCACAATGTTTCAATCGTTTTACGCTCCGGCCTTCATCAGGATCAGTCTATATTCTGAAATGAGATATTGTAACTATTTACACTACTTACATTGTTCAAAATTTTGTCGTCATTTCTATTGCCATATTCACAACGTTTCAGTCGTTTTAAACTCCGACCTTCTTCAAGATCTGTATATATTTCTAAGATGAGGTATTGCAACAAGTTACACTACTTACATTGTTTGAAGTGTTGTCCTTATCTTTATTGTCATATTCCCGACGTTTCAATCGTTTTACGCTCCGGTCTTCTTCAGGATCTGTCTATATTTCTGAAATAAAATATTGTAACTATTTACTCTACTTACATTGTTCGGATTGCTGTCCTCAATTTTATTGTCTTATTCCCGACGTGTCGGCCGTTCTACGCTCCGGCCTTCTCCAAGATTTGCCTATATTTCTGAGATGAGGTATTGTAACTACAGTATTTATATTATTCGGATTGTTGTCGTCATTTTTATTGTCATATTCAAGACGCTCCGGTCATCATCTTCAGTTGATATACATTGGGATTTCGAACCGAACACTTTATTTCATCCACCGAGATAGATTGTTCTAGTTCCATGTGCTATGCCTTTTCTGGATATCTCAGTTTCTGTTATATCCTTTTTTAGTAACTCAACTCTCCACGTTTTTGTTCACTTGTGCTGTGACTAGGCACTGAACACACAAGACATGGTCGATTCCCTGGAGTACTTCAATCAATGCTTTTATCTACTGGGTCATGTGTCCTTGGGGGCGATATCCAGAAGAGGCATGACACATGGAACTAGAACAATTTACTCCGCCGTGGGAAATAAAGGCTCAAAATTCCAACGTATATCACCTGAAGAAGGCTGGAGCGTACTATGGTCAAAACGTCGTGCAGTCCGAAAAATGTAGATAGTGTAATTAGTTGCAATAGCTCATCTTAAAAATATAGATGGAATCTGAACAGTTTGATAATGAAGCCATATTTCCCGTGTCTTATTCATCTATCAAAATTATCTCATCAGCAATTGAAACAATATTTTAAAATTTTTTTTCAGTTTCGTACCCAAATTTACCAAAAACTTACGTATAGCACTGTCATCTGGTGTTCATTTACATACATACATATATATATATATATATATATATATATATATATATATATATATATATATATATCATACAACAAGTTCCACTTATTTTGCCAAGTAATTGTTAAAAATTATGCATGAAAGTAGACTGACATTTTTGTAAAATTATTTTCGGTAAAGAATTCTAGTTTTGGCAATATTGAGAGAGTATATATATATATATATATATATATATATATATATATATATATATATATATATATATATATATATATGTAACCTAAACAAAAAAAGTAAACATTGACATTGCTTTCGGATATTCATTACAAATACAGACTAAGCTATCAGGGTTAGAGTGAATACAAATGCCACACCGTTATTTTCATGGATTCACATGCACATACTTTTCCATTATCTCACCGGTTGCTATATTATGACGTCCACTGCAAAATATAAACATCTTTAAAAGTTTAAAAGCTACAGAGAAGCGTTTGGTTAGCAAAGTCTAAATTAATATTGATAAACAACAAATCTTCGACGATCTTTCCCGAATGATCATAGCTTCTTACGAAACGTAACTTAACGTAAAAATTGATAACATATTATGTAATGGATTAAATCCAACAATTAATTCATATATTTTCTGTTTTTACCTTATATAATAGATACAATTTATTGAAGTAAATGCTCCGTTTTTTTTTTTTTTTTTTTTTAATAAACAATATTAATAACTTTTATCGGCTTGAAGAAATCTGTAGTTGAGTGGTATACCACGTCAGATAAATTGACAGATCCGTACAAGACAAGATATTTTCTATGAAATTTTTCAAACATTCAGACCGGTAAATGTAATTAATACTGTTAAAAAAACCCGCACCCCCAGAACTTTTACTTAAATAAATTGCATCTAGTATATAACGTAAAACAGAAAATATATTATATATATATATATATATATATATATATATATATATATATATATATATATATATATGTAGCAGGTCCCATAAACGTAAAAAAATCAATATCGGCTTAAAAGGCAAGAACGAAGAATAGTCTCTTTCGAACGGGTAAAAATAATCAGTGGAATGAGGGCTACTTGAGAATTATTTATTTTGCTGAGAACAAAATCATCAAAAACTATTTTACTGAGAATACTATCATCAAAACTATTTTTATTGAGAACACCATCATCAAAAGCTGATTTTACTGAAAACACTATCATCAAAAATGTTTTGACTGAGAACACTATCATCAAAACCTTTTGACTGAGAACACTGTCTCTCTCTCTCTCTCTGTGTATATATATATATATATATATATATATATATATATATGTATGTTTGTGTGTGTGTTTATGTGTGTGTGTGTGTTTTGCATACTCCCATCTTCTATGGTTCTCTTGGTCACTGCGTCAATTAATGCAATACAATGTAGCCCCTTGGTTGGGTTGGTCTTGAGCGATGGTGTCAATTAATGCAATCTTGTATATCATCTCTCTCTCGCCGTCCGGGGCCAGGTAGCAAAATTTTTTCGGTAGTGAAATATTTTTGCTGGAGATATCAATAAAGTGAAATTTAACTTACTATTTTATTAAACACTTCGACGTGGAGCAGTTTCCAGACATGATTTTAACACGTCTACATTGTTCAACATGTAAAACTTAACCCCTTGAAATATCTTTCTATAATCTAACATTTCCATGCTAGTTTTAGCCAATCAAAAACGACTTCCTTTGTTTTTCTGTATCTGACCTCAAAGGTCAAAATAAGGAAGTCAGGAGAGAAGTACAATTCTCTAAAAATAATAGTCTGCTAAACAATTATTTAACACACACACACACACACACACACACACACACACACACACACACACATATATATATATATATATATATATATACACGACCGACGAAAATTCCACAAATTTATTATAGACTGCATTTTTATCTGGGAAGGCGATGTAAGCCTTGATTTCAAAATTTCTTTTGTATATATATTTCCCTTAATCAAAACGAAAAACAAAAAGTGAAATAGTTAAAAAAGACGAAACTTTTTTGTTCCCTTTAAGTAACCTTGCATCAACGAAACAGTGATACATAGATACTATTATATAGATAATACTCAACATATATATATATATATATATATATATAGAGAGAGAGAGAGAGAGAGAGAGAGAGAGACAGAGAGAGAGAGAGAGAAAGAAGAGAGTGAGAGAGAGTGAAAAATGTATTAGGTCAGACCAGAGTCGGGCCAATGAACGGATATTTTAAGAAAGTGCTTAATAGCCAATTCAGAAAATGCAGAGCGGATAATAATAATAAAAAAGAGTTGAAGAAAATTTGACTCAGCACGAGACGGGTTTCAACTTTGCTGTCTTATCAGGTGGTTACTGGTAAATAATTAATTCGTAGCAGTATTCCACTTGATGCGCCACAGCTCACCCCAAGCAAGGCAAGAAAGCCACAAAGACGCAAGAGGTTACTGAGTGCCAGATAATAGAAGAAAAACGAAACATTATTAAGGAGAAAGAACAATAAATGAATTAAGATGACCGAAGATAAATGACATTGCTTTTAAATTTTTGAAGATCAAGAATGAAGTTCCGTTGGTGAGAAGCACAAGAAAAGAAACTGCTAGCAGGTCTTTTACGGTTGCATCGAGAAATTTCAATTGTAAAATGATGAGACCTTGACAGTAATCTAGTAGAATTATACCTTCTTTGTAGAGATAATCGGAAACACTCCTGTTTCTATAAACTGGATTTTGAGCTTGGATACGTTGAACTTGTTCACCATGATTCAAATATCACAAGAACAATATAAAACGACAAGTAATAGTCTCTAAGCAGAGGAAGCCAATTGAAAGCAATAGAGTCCCATTGATTGAATAAAGTGTTTGGTTCAAAATCCTGAGAAGGTTACCGTGTATGAGATGAGGTGTGTGTGTGTGTATCTGTGTGTTTATGTATGTGTGCGCGTGTGTATGTTTTCAAAGAAGATAACGCAAAATTGGCACTAATATGTGACAAAGAACGTCGTTAGATTCCAGGAATGGTTCACATTGATATTCAAATAGCTGGAGTAATAACATTTTCTGCCTTTTTGACAGGTGTCAATAGCGATAAAAAAAATCTGCAGACAAAGAGAATAAAATAGAAGAAATGAAACAAAGTGCATGGAAATAATCCGTTAGAACAGTGTCCGAAAGAATTTTAAAATCTACAAACACAAAATGTGGAGGGCTAAGTGGCTAGACGAGTATAAAAAGAAGGAAAATGGACACAATTTTCAAATCCTTACCTGATGTTTATCGAAAGAATATTGAAACGTATATTCACATAGAGACGCGCACACACACACACACATATATATATTGAGAAATTTTTAATTGAATAATTTAGACAAGTTTTTTCTACTTATTTCCAAACGGATCCGTTCATATTCACGGACAAGCTTTTTGGTGTCATTACTAAAGAAAGAGTGAAAATTACCGTGTTGATACATATTATATCTGAGTACTTTCGACATTAGCACAATGTCATCATCAGACGGGGCCTTTTTCTTTTGACAAATCTAGCAGTGTTCGTTATTTTCAAAGACAAAAATAGCTGTCTTCATTTGAAAGTTAAAATTTTTTACAAGTTAATTGAAGAACGCTAGGGTTGGTGAAATTAGCTGGGTTACGCTTCACGGGGAGGTGACAAAGCTATAAGATTTCGAGAGTTTAAAAAATAAGTATAGATGTATTTTCAAAAATAATTTTTCTGAATTGTGAATGTAGACAGGTATGCTGTTTTAAGTGTTTGAAAATGTTGGATGCATCATACAAATGAAAACTCAGCTGCCGAGACAACGTAGTCGCAGTGTGGCTAACATAAATATTTTCTTTTTTCGTTAAAGATACAATTTCACAGAGAACATTCAAATTTATACAATATTGATTTTCTACAACACGTTAGTTCGTGGGAAAGAGCCTTTACGAATAATTAAATTGGAAATATTGGATTTAGTGTGTATATAATTAATTTTATTGTTTACTAGGTTCTGTGGTGGATATGTTAGTATTTATTAATATTTTTAGGATATTTTCGTCTTGTTTATAATAATAATAATTAGAACAGTCTGATAGTGACATTGTAATAACTTCGAAAGTAATCAGAATAAAAAGATGCTGCCAAAATATACGCAATATATAGGCCCTTTATTCTATATTCAACACCATCACTTGATAAGACACCAGAAGTGTTGAAACAAAATGGCTACTTTTGTATTCCAGCTTATGTAACAGCGTTTCCCCTAGCGAGAGGTGTTTGATTGATTTGAACCTTTTAAAACCCGTTTTTCTACATTCAACATAATCACTTGATAAAACACCAGAAGTGTTGAAGCAAAATGGCTATTTTTGTAGTGATTTTATAATATATTTATGTTATAATTTTCGAATAAATAATTATATTTGCTCTACTCTATATTGAGCACTCTCTCTCTCTCTCTCTCTCTATATATATATATATATAGAGAGAGAGATAGAGATAGATATCACTTAAATTCATTATCAGCAACTGACGATGCATATATATATATATATATATATATATATATTAATGTGATCAATGTCTGTACGTGTTCGATCGCTGTGTTTAATATTAAGGACATTAATAATTCATTTAGTCGAAAAATGAATATTTATTCTATAGCCAAAATAGTTTTACATAATTATGTTACAGACTGAATGAAATACTCACACAATACACTCACACAAACACAGACCCCCCATATATATATATATATATATATATATATATATATATATATATTTCATTATTAAACACAATTTGTAATCGTAGTATTTTCGATATTTCTGATAATAGTAATATAGCCAAACGAACAGCATAAGTAAAGAATTTTCGGGGTATCTCACAAGATATGATATATATATATATATATATATAATGAAGAGAATAAGATAGATAGATAGATAGATGCATACAGCCGTATAGAAAATGTTTTTCTCGCGTTAATTCATCTAAAATTTCTTTTTGTATCAACCCCGGTAGTTTCTTCAATTAATTGGTAAAGATAACAAAAAATAAATCTTAAATCTAAAAATGATCGATTCACAATCGATACGAAATATCATCATAAAAACTAAACAACAGAAGTAGTAGTTGTCGCTGTTGTTGCTGTGATCGGAACGGTAGCAACAAAGTATAGAATTCGCGCGCAAACTGTATGGAAAACCGAGTAAGGCGGGAGTATCACGCAGGAAGTTGTGTGAACTGCGACATCCGGCAGCGACAGACAGCGGTAGTCTTACTTTGTCATTTTTTTCATCTGAAACGTCATGGGTCTGCCGGCAGGTGGCGCCACGGGCCGATCAAATCGTGATGTTGCCTGCTAACTTTGTATTGTCAGTTATTCGTGTCGATTGAAATAGATTTCGCATCCTTATCTATTTATGTAAGTATGTGTACGTGTGCACCTGTTTCACAAAAGCTCTTAGAAAAAATATCTGGTCCATAACCCCTCCCCTTCAGTCTCTCCCTCTCTCTCTCTCTCTATATATATATATATATATATACACGAGTGCTGCGGAATAGTTCTCGCCACAACCAATAAGGTATTTTAAATGATTTTGGTATTAGCTCATTTAGTCAGAAATTGGGAATTGGGCCGGTTTATATATATGGCAAAGAAACAAAAGACATTAATAAACACGTGCATAATCACACGCATCAATCTCAGCTTATAATATTAAATCAATAATTCTACGTGAACGCAAGTACCGTTTTTACAGTTAGACTAATGGTGTAGCCATGGGTTCATCTCTCGGTTCCACTTTATCCAATTTTTGCATGAAAAACATAAAAGCATTTAATGATTCCGCCAAGCGTGCGATATATATTCGATATAATAATGACATACCCATAGTAACGAGAAAACGCATTAAAATTAACGAATAAAAAATTACCGAATTAAAAACTTAAACATTCCAGGATAACTTTATTCTGTACTTATGAACTTAACGCTTCACTAGACAACTAATTTTCCTTTAAGTCCATTAGTTATGAATTTGGTTAGTAATGTAATATTTTGGTGCTATAGTTTCTTCTTTTTTGGCATGTGAAGTTTGTAAGCTTCCTTTTGGCATTATATATGAAATAACGATGGTAGTGGTGGATTTATATATTTATTATTCAATTTTCTTAGTTACTCGCTTGGGTTGTTTTTTCTTTGGACTGGAAATTTAAGGCACTGGGCGATTTTTTTCGCTCTGTTCGGATGTTTCTATTTCTGCCTTTTTTTTCCCCCAAATTTGTGCCATCCAAATTTTTTTCCAACCGCGTAATATCTATCATTATTGTTTCGTCCGTGTATTGGTTGATATATTGAAATGTAATTGTCATCTTTGATAATATATATATATATATATATATATATATATATATATATATATATATATATATATAATGGACTCTCCCGTCGGTTTCGACGTATGAGTATCTAACATCTTAGTTGATTCAGTTAAGAAATTTCGTGCGATAATCTTAAGTGGCATTTAAGACCCACTAGCGATTTACAAAGGAGGCCACATATGGAGCAAAAGTGAGTATTGTGAGATGAGATCACTGTTAGATTGGCTGACCTTTTAGTTCTTGCTCTCCCTTCATGAAGATGATTCACTCAAGCAGATACTCTCTCGCCAGCGGACTTTGCAAGTAAACTGTGTGAATAAGAACGAATCAAGCTATACCGGCAGAAAACCCACACAAGTGATTTGATTAAAGTGGTGCAGAACCATCCACACTTTTCGGAACTATTGATACACTCAGTCGGTGCAAATAAATGCCACAGACGAAGCAGAAGACATACCTCAGTCTTTTCGAGTAAGTATTTTCCATCTCCTAGAACAATCGTTTTCTATATCACTAAAGAGCTTGGTCAGTCCTGTTAGACACTATTTGCCCATAGCTGGGACCCTGACAGGTGCTACCACCCCGTGTCAGGGCGGACCTAGGAACAACCGCAATTAAAATGTGGTTCCACGCTCCTCAAATCCTCCAATCTCCAATATGACGCTCCAGTAAATATTCTACATAATATTTTATCTTTATCACGTACTGGCATCGTTAATGAATTACCAAATTATTCCGCGGCCTTACGATACCTAAACTGTGTATTTGTAAAACTAAATGAACAAAAAAAAAAACAACAACAAAAAACAAATAAAAAATGCAGGATTAAAATATTAGCAGCAGTTGTATTTTTATTATGAAGACGATAACCTTTAAAGCCAGGAAACTGCAAAATATGATATGTAATCTTAATCAGGAAATGCTAGACAATCTCTTCACCGGGGAAGAGAGTTGAAGCGACACACGTAGTTCTAAGAGAGAATACCAGGCAATGAACAGGTGAGCAAAAAAAACATTTTGAGGAAAATAAGAACGAAAAAGACGTATACATTTGAAATGTGTGATGCACATCACAAGGAAAGATGGGCTTGACGAATCTAAGACCCATAAGGCATTGAATACAAAAGAAACAGACGTAAAGAGCAACCTGCTGAAGGGACCTGTGTGAATGCGCGGCTGAACAAGGACAATGAGGTATGGTAACGAATTAAGTGTTACTTACAGCAACAAAAATCAGGAAATAGTGAAGAGCTATTATCTCTAGCGTCCTGAAGTGTTATTATTTGTATGAGGTAAATGAAGATCTAGTGATTCATTATAGAAATGAATCTCTAATGATTTTATAAGAGTAATTGGTCGATTATATTTTTTACAGCTTATCAACCCTTTGCTGGTTATATAAAGACGTGATATATTATGTAATGTAAGAATAATTATTTTGTTTTTTGTGAGCGAATATTGCATTAACTATTTTTTGAGAATAATAATAATTATAAATCCTACTATTTAACCTATAGCCGGGGAGAGATGGACAACCTTTGCCAAGAGTTTTTCACGTAAGGGAACGTAGCGAACCCGACATGAATTCGGAACAGGCTTTCTGATCTTTTTATTCCGAGATGATATCCATTCTATAAGTTCATAAAAAACTGCATTAAAATTCCTAAAAGGTATTGTCAGTGGTCAGAATCATTGCAATAGGGCACTTTATATATATATATATATATATATATATATATATATATATATATATATATATATATATGTAAATGAAAAATGTGTATATAAATATATATATATATATATATATATATATATATATATATATATATATATATATATATGCAATTTATATATATATTATTTATATCTTATATATGCACAGTACTTATTGAAAAAGCACTCAATATTAGTGACAGAGCTAACATTTAGTTGGATTGATGAATTTTTGACCCTGGGTTTCACGCTATTTGGAAAATAGCCGATTCACACACACACACACACACACACACACACACACATACACACACACACACATATATATATATATATATGTGAAAATATATAGAAAAATAGGAAGGAAATGGTTAGGTAAATAATCCAAAGTCCCTTAGTATTTTAGTTAATATTTTTTAAAAAATAGTGCTCGATACAAAAGTAGAGCATAAATAATTATATATATATATATATATATATATATGTGCACATTTCATTGAATATAACAGACAAGGTGCTTTTATTTAGCTTTTTATACAATTTCTTATGCGATCTAATAATTTTTTTTCTTTTCGGATGATAAATTATATAAAAACTGTCCGAATGTTATTTTTATCCGAGCGCTTTCGGCTATACATTTAGCCATTTTCAACGATTAAATACTTTAACTGTTAAATATTTAGTTTGTTGTATGTATGTTTTATATAATGTTTTCATTTTTAAAAACACGGTCAAGATATTGTGTCCATGTTCAAAGTTAATATTATTAAGTGTTATTATTTTTGTTTTTATTAATGAGGCTTCCATTATTTTTAGCCTTTTTTGAAATTTGAGAAATTTTATAAAAATTTATAAATAAAAGAACCTTGTCTGCCGTATTCAATGAAATGTGCATAAAAGAAGGATTGTTGCCTAAATACACAAATATATATATATATATATATATATATATATATATATATATATATATATATATATATATATATATATATATATATATATATATATATATCCTAATCTATTCATATTGATTTATGCATCTATCTAATATTTATATATATCTGCCTCTTTGTGCGTTTTCACGTATATTCAAAATTCTTATTATTGAAGACATATAACTTCTTTTTTGTTCTGTAAATTTTTTTTATTCCTCTTGTCTAAGAGATCCCCTTCCCTAACCCTGCCTCCTGATCAATCATCATCGCATTAATCTTTCCCCTTTTCTCAATTTATTAACATAGTCATTTCTTCAGTCATTCGTTGCTCTTCAAATCTGTTGGGTTTTATTTCCTCGTTTTATTTATTTTTTTACAAACAATTTCCCACATCGGAACAAGTAAAATCTCTACCTCTGCCTTAGACAAATCTTCAAAGGGCGGCAAATGATAAAGAATAGAACGACAAAATAATACAATAATATCAAATAAAACATTATTTTTATCCTGTCACCATTCCTTCACCAACCGATGTCTCTTAAATCTTTTTCCATTTTAATCAACCCCCCCGCCACCAAAAAAAAAAAGTTCAACATATAGTTATTATCTCCCTAACTTGCAAGGGCGCCTCTTCCGTGTCTCCAAAGGAGCCATTCTCTGTTGGTTGAATGTTTTATGTGTATAAACGTTTATTTACTACGCCTTTATTTCTAAGGGTTTTTTCTCTTTCTTCTTTCTTTTTTCTTTTTTTTTTTTGCAATATATTTTTTTCCGGTTTCGTTTGGTCTACTCCAAGTGATTTTCTTTTTTTTTTGCTTTTTGGTGTATTATTCGATATAAGATCGATTAGATAGATATACGTTGTTGCTTTTTTGGAGGTGGGGACGTTTCTCTTTTTGTTCAAGTTTTCGATTATCTTTGATTAACCATTTCAATGAAGCAATATTGGTCAGGCCATCACAAAAAAAAATGTTTGTATGTGAATAGAGTCTGAGTTAATAAAATTGGTGTAATTGAAAGTATGCTATATTTCCGAAGAAGATTGCACGAGATAGATAGATAGATAGATAGATAGATAGATAGATAGATAGATAGATAGATTAATTAATTAATTAGGACACCACGAATCGGTGTAATGGTTAGCAAGCTTGTCTCGCTAGAACATTTTACGACTGAATAGTGAGTTCGATCCTCACAGGGTGCTCCGTACATTCAGCCTGGTGCCACATCTAAGCTACGCTTGGAAAATCTCTAGATAAAGAACAGAATGAGATTGATAGATATAAACAGATATAGATATAAGCAGAGTGACATAGATAATGAATAGAATAAGATAGATAGATATAAACAGACTGACATAGATAAGCTTGATAGATAATGAATAGAATGAGAAGGATATAGACAGTTTCTGATAATCTATCTATCCCAGCCTATTTATATCTATTTATCTCAGTCTGCTCATATCTATCTATCTATCTACCTGTCCGTCTGTCTGTTTCTGGCACGTCTATAATTTTCTGTTAATAAATCGATGAATCTCAATTGATTTCATTTTTTGCAGATTGTTTCTTGTGCCTTTTCTGTAAATATACTCGTGATAATTGTTGTGGCTATCTTGCCTGTTTACTGCATCGATTTTACGAATTTGAACGCAGTACTCGATTGGCAGCTGTGTCTCATCATTTTACAATTCAAATGGTTAGATTTTTTGGCGGTAATAACGGTTTACTGACACAAGTCCTACTAGCTAACCCATGACAAGGAGAAGAGGAGGTGGTTTCATGCCTTCCTCAAGGGAATTTGCGCGTAAGCGAATATAACGAACCCCACTGGAATTGGAACTCGGCTCTCTGATTTCCAATTCCCAGCTGTTATCCATTACACCACCCATATATTCAAGATTACAGCACCTGGTATTCGCAAGTGGTCTCCCCCCCCCGCTGTGTACGTTGATATGCCTTAAAGAGAACGGAGAAATTGACCTTAGTGATCGGCCCCGCTTGCCAGGCCAGTTTCTGCCGTGAATAAAGATGAAGCGAGTTGAACTCGTTAAAGCAAATACAAGAATTATCATTGTAGAATGGATTGAAAGCCATCGTTGATCAATTATATTACGTAAGTTTAGTGTAGTATTTTCGCTACTTAACGTTCTGTGAAAAGTGAGTTTGCAAAATGTTGGCAGGCTCTATGGAACGATGGAGCGTGATTGCCGCTTTACGACTTCTGGAGATGTTCATCGCTGATAGCTACAGTTTCCCACTTATATTCAAATGAAAGAAGAAACTTCAATATGCCAAAGAAAGTAGCAAAAAATGATTCCCAAAGTCCAAATTCCTACCCTCAGTTAAAGTTGAAATATAATTGAGAAGGAAAAAAAAAAAACAAACTAAATTTGGAATCCTAATATTTGGTTCCCATATATTTTTTTAACTGTTGTAATTAAAGAATAAGTATTAGTTTGAGTTTTGTACTTGGTTATTTATATAAAGAGCAAGATCAAGTTCATCATATTAATTTCAAGGTTATGATGTCAATACAGTCGATCAGGTCGTAATACGGACACATTTAAAACACCAGAGAATCTTAGTGTCTTCAATACGTACCTCTCATTGCAAAAATATTTTTAAAATGATGAAAACCCTTATTACTAAAAAAAAAACGAAATAAAATAAAAAAAACAATAAAAGAACAAGAAAATTAATTATGAACCCTGACAAAAGGTGTTGGCCTTATTTGGAATCTATCTGCTTACAGTAACTATTATAGCATATACAACAACAGTTGGGTACCTCTAGGCGGTGTAATGGTTAACAAGCTTGTATCGCTAGAACAAATACGACTGTGTAGTGAATGCGATCCTCACTGGGTACCTTGCTACGTTTGCAGAATCGCTTACACAACGTTGATAACAAAAAGATATAATTGAATGTGGCTAACAGTTTAAGCGGAATCCCTTACGACGGAAAGGTTCTTTTATAATTAAGGTGGCATTTTGATGGTCGTAAATACGAGATTTTAGATTTCGAGGGGGCTCACCGATATAAGCAATTTATATATACATGTACCAGAATGAGTCGAAAGTCTTCGTATTTTCACTGATGATTATCGGCGAAATGTATCTCCATGTTATATCATCAATTTGATACGAACTTGTCCAAACGTTGCTGAATTGTTTATTCTGTATTTTTATATATAACATATAAATATTAATTGTTTATTTCTTATTTTATAACATTATTATTGAGTGGTGAACACAATTGCAATTACAGTCATTTTATGTTAGCCCTAGAAAGAAGAACTGAGCACAATGGCAGTGGCAAAAGAAAATGAATGACGCGGAAGGTCAGGAACTCTTAATGAACGTGTGGCACAAAATTGATTCACACATTTCAAGGAAGGTGACACCAGACTTGAAGACAAACCAATGTCAGGGAGTTCTTTTGTTACGAGAGACGAGGGTCTTGCTAGAATTGGTTGAACAACAGCCAAACTCAAGCAATTCTCGGCAGATCTTGGTCCGTCACAAAACCCCATCAATCATCACCTACATAATTTCGGCTTTGTGAACAGACGCTGTCGAGCTCTTTATGAATTGATCAATGACCAGGCCCAATGACGTCTGAACATTTTTGAACTGCTGACAAATTCTCAAGATACCTGTTTTGGGCTTCAAATTTTAACCAGGGTTGAAAAACATGAATCTATTTTTTTTTTTTAGTAAGAGAAACCACTAGCTTCGTTCCGGTCAGGTTGGCAAACAAGGGCGGTTCGGACAGAAACTTATGTTGTATGTTTGGATGGATTTCGAGGTTGGGGTGTTCATCTTGAGTTTTTCTTTGATGGCCATACTTTGGACGCGGATCCTTATTCTCAACAACTTCAGCGAGTCTATAATGATTTGAAAGCCCGCTATCCGGCATTGAACAATCGAAGACGCACACTTCTACAGCATGACGATGCCTCAATACACACTGCCAATGTGACCACGGGTAAACATGAGTTGTAAGTAAACTATGACTGCTTTCCTGCGCCGACAGAGGTTCAACGATGAAAATGATGTTGAAAACGATTTAGTCCAACGGTATAGCGATTTTCCAAGTGTAACTTAGATGTGGCACAAGGCCGAAAGTATGAGGCACTCAGTGAGAATCGAACTCACTACTCAGTCGTAATTGTTCTAGCGAGACAAACTTGGTAGTTATTACACCACCTCGAGGCGTCCTTAGCCCAATGGTATAAGTGTAGAACTGAGTATGAAAAAAAAAAAGAAAAACAGAAAGAAATGCAATGATATAGAAATAGAGGATGATGAAAGAAAGGAAGGAAGAAAGAAAGAACGGAAGGAAGGAAGGAAGGAAGGAAAGAAAGAATGAAGGAAGAAAGAAAGAAAGAAAGGAAGGAATCTAAACTTAAAAGAATGAAACAAAGAAAGAGAACAAATAAAGAATGAAATAAGAATGAGGTTTTGGTATTTGAAATTTTATCTCGCATATTTGTCTCGGCGAAGTAAACCTGTAAACTTAAGGAATCAGCACATATGCTAGGCCACAAAAATCTCCTGAGCCGACCAAGCATAGAAATGAATACTTTATGGGAACCAGTAATAAGCAGTGCCAGAGAAAAGCGATAATAACAACAAAAATTGCAATATGAGCTCTGGTAAAAACACGCAATGATAACAGCAAAAATTGCACTGATAAAAAAATGGTTGCTGAAGACATTATGTTTATAATACCCAGAACTTCACGCACAGATGGACGCATGGCACAGTGGATAAAGGCGTTGGTTAGATCCAGTGACAGTACCTAAGGAGTATGAGTTCAATACCTGGTTAAGGCGGTGGAGAAGCAGGAGATAACTGATAACTGACATCCATTAGACGTGGAACTAGAACAGTCTAACCCAGCGAACGATATTTCAGTTCGACACTCCAACCACCTGAAGAAAGCTGGGGCGTACAACGGCCGAAACGCTGTGATAAATATGGCAATGAGGATGATAGTCCGAACAATGTAAATTATGTAAAAAGAAATTCAGAGAGGTACCTTTTTTGGGGTGGGGGTCGAGTTTTCATTTGCGGCCATTTTTTCATATTATATTTTTTTTTAATGAGATTTCGATTTTTCTCTCACACTTTCTATCACAACCTCTCTCTCTCTCACACACACACTCGCTTTCTCCCCACCGCTCTCTTTCAGTTTCTCTATTTCTCTCTCTATCTTTCTTGATCTCTCTTTCAGTTTCTCTCTGTCTGTCTCAAAGGAACGGAATAAGTCTCTTGCAGTCATCTTTTACTTCTATTTCTCTTCTTGAGTTTTACTCAATCGCATTTGCCTTGACTTTTTATTTATCAGACAAAATCAATGAACCAAAAGACGTTCTTAATTTCTTTCTTTCTTTTCACCTCTTTTTTCGTTTTCATTCATTCATTTCTTATTCTTTCAGGATTTTAAGGCTTTCATGTGTACCAACCCAGTCTTTGGCTTTCGGGCAATCATTCTTATGTTTTCCCGCTTATTTTTCAAATTGTTTTTCTCTTTCTCATTCCTTCAAATATCGTTCATTTTTTTTTTTTTGCTTTCTCATTCTTTCTGTCATTTAAGTTGCGATTTTGTTTTCTTCATTTTCTTTTTTCTCTCTCTCTCCCTTTTATTTTTATTTTTTCTACATTTGCATTTCCTTATTTGTTTGATATTTCTTCATTTCTGAGGTATTTTTCTTCCTTCCATTTGTATAAAGACGATGGCTAGATCCAGTGACCAGACCCAAAGAGTTGTGAGTTCAATACCAGGCCAAGCAGCGGTGAACTAAAAAACGTAAAGATTTGAATTAAAGGGAAGTAACTGAGACATCAAGAAGAGGCATGGCACGTGGAACTAGAACAATCTACCTTGGTGGTCGAAATTCCAATCACCTGAAGATGGCAGGAGCGTACAACGGCCGAAACGTTGTGAATATGTCAATGAAGATGTGGATAACTGTCTGAAAAATGTAAATAATGCAAGTAAACATAATACCTCATCTTAGAGCTATAGAGGCCGAATCGTTGTGAATATTGCAATGAAGATGAGGAAAACAGCTCGAATAATGTATATAATGCAAGTAATCCTAGTACCTCATCCCAGAGATCTAGAGGCCGAAACGTTGTGAATATTGCAATGAACATGAGGATAACTGTCCGAATAATGTATATAATGCATTATTCATAATACCTCATCCCAGAGATATAGAGGCCGAAACATTGTGAATATGGCAATGAAGATGAGGATAACAGTCCGAATAATGTATATAATGCAAGTAATCATAATACCTCATTTCAGAGATATAGACAGATAATATTTTCTCCTTTCATTTGCTTCTTCCCTTCTGTCTTCTTTCAGCTATTTTCTTTTTCACTTTCTTTATTTCTTTCTTTTTCACCTTTTTTCTTTTTCTCTTCCTTCTACTTTTCTTGATTTCTCTCCTTGTTTTTTTTCCTATTCCTTTATTTCGTTTTTCTTCTCTCTCTCTCTCTTTCTTTGTTTCTTTCTTTCTTATTAATCTGTTTTTCATTTATTCGTTCTCATTCCTCTTTCTTTATATTCTGTCTTTCATGTTTTTCCTCCTTTCGTTTCTTTCTCTCACTTCTTTTTCTTTCTTTTAATTTAATTTCTTTTTGTCTTATTTCCCTCAATTTTTCATCTCCTTAATGTTATTTTGCTTTGTTTCTTTCCACGAGATATTCCTAAATATGTATTTCGACTGACTTTGAACGCTTATCAATAAACATTAAATAAAATAAAATAAATAAATCTGGTCTGTTTACCTGTTTGATGAAATAACTTCCTTCGCCATTACTATGCCAACCCCGCTCAACAGAGTTCTTGCCATGTCGTAATCGCGTGTTAGCTATCAACTACTGACCGATATTCCATTTTATAATAATCTGTATTGAAAAAAATATCAAATAAGCCACGTAAATTATATAAATTCCTTTCACGTGAGTGCCAAGATTTCACACCAAAGACAGACAAGCTAAACCTAGACGCAATGTGATTAAATATTCACTTTATAAATGCCTGGTTTGGAAAAGAAAATGGCGCACAAGTTTATCGTTAAAGGATTTTGCTGCTGGGTAACTAGATTTTACCTATCTATAAAAAATATATACTGTATATAATCACGTATCATGCTAACTTTGAAGACTTAATTTTGAAGTTAATTTGACTATAGTAAATGGATATATAGTTTGGTCAACGGCGTAGCCAGGGTCAGCATTACATACGCTAATTTTATATCTCGTGTATGATGCAACCCCCTTAAAATTAGCTACAAAATTAGGTCTTCAAAAGTTGCTGGATAAGCGAGTATATAAGGTATCTATCTATCTATCTATCTATCTATCTATCTATCTATCTATTATCTATCTATCTATCTAGCTAGCTAGCTAGCTATCGCAGTCTGTTCATTGTGTATCTATGTATTAAATGTAAAATAAAGTAAAAAAATGCGTCTTTTGAGGAGATAATTATGAAGCTAATTTGACAACATTAAACGAATATATAGATTGGGAAACGACGTAGCCAGTGCCAGAAGTACATCTGCTAATTTTAAATCTCTTGTTTAATGCGACCCCCTTACAATTAGCTTCAAAATAAGGTCTTCAAAAGTCGCATGATACGTGAGTATATGCAGTAAGTATTTATGTTTCCACTTACAAGGAATATGTGTTCAAGAACGGTAATATATGACTCTTAAAAAATAGACACCCTATAATAGTAATGCTCCATTAATTCCTAGTCAGAGATAATCCTTAGTCTCGGATAATCACTAGTCTCGGATAATCCTATACTCAGATAATTGCTATTTTCGGATTATCTCTATTCTCTAGGAAGTGTTCCAAGAATTCGGATTGCAAATAAACCATTCCAAGACTGTAGGGTATATCACTCATTAAGACACTATGGAAACTAAAGAAAGACAGATTCATTTATTACGGCTTATCAACCCATTGCAAATTACTTAAAAAAAAGAATTCTTTATTTTTTAGATTGTAAGATTTTTTAAAAACTTTTATATAATAATGATTTAGCTATGCAAATCTTACTAATTAACCCATAGCTGGGGGAAGAATAGGTGGATTCATGTATTTCCCAATGGGATTTGCGCGTAAGGAAATATAAAGAACACAACTGGAATTATAACTTGGTTCTCCGATTAACAATACAGAGCCATTAAGCAATACACCAACCGCACATCCAAGCTTACAGCACGTGCTATTGCCAAGTGGTCACCCAATTTAGGTTATAGCCAGGCTCGACGTTACTTGATTTCAGTGAAGCTACGGGAAGCAATGTTTTCAACTTGATATGGGCGTAAGACCAAAGAAAAAATGTAATTGAGATAAATATCATGCGGAATAGATAGATGCATGTCGACTAAAGAAAGAAAGAAAGTGATAGGCACAGATATCAACAGATCAAGATAGATAGATAGATAGATAGATAGATAGATAGATAGATGCAAACTAAGAAAGAAAGAAAGAAAGTGATAGGCACAGATATCAACAGATCAAGATAGATAGATAGATAGATGCAAACTAAGAAAGAAAGAAAGAAAGTGATAGGCACAGATATCAACAGATCAAGATAGATAGATAGATAGATAGATAGATAGATAGATAGATGCAAACTAAGAAAGAAAGACGAAAAGAAAGAAAGAAAGAAAGAAAGAAAAAGAAAGGAATAAAGTGATAGACACAGATATCAATCGATCGAGATAGATAGATAGATAGATACAAACTAATAAAGAAAAAAGAAGAACGTGATAGACACATACATCAACAGAAAGATATCAATAGACTAGAATATATATATATATATATATATATAGAGAGAGAGAGAGATTAAAAGTAAGACAGTACGAAGATTTGAGTTCATGGCATCTTACCGCATTCCGTGCAGACGAAATATCCTTAGGGTATAAGGGTGCGCCACGTTGCCCCATCGGAACGGTCAACTGTGGCCTTGGGTGATTATTTTTATTATATCACCTCGAGTCAACAGGCATTCTTATATTGGACCACGACCAGAACCACATCGCCACATGTCAAACGAACTAAAAAGAACGCAACATATATCCACACACTATTTTTAACCTTTGATCCGCCAAATACAAATATTTTCACATACACTGAACACACGCGAACGATATGACGGCATCCATATATATATATATATATATATATGTGTGTGTGTGTGTGTGTGTGTGTGTAGTAGTAATGTTACAGTGTTAGTATTTGAATAAATGAATAAGTATTAAACTTTTTATCACAGATTAGTAAAATGGAGCACCTAGTGAGTATCGAACCCGCTACATTTGTAACTTGGTTTGCGGGGCAGACTTTTTTGTGTTAAATGCTGTATCGAGTTTTCAAAGTCAACCTCTAGGTCAGGCATTCATAATGGCCTTGCTGGTTCGATTCGAAATTCCGATCACCTGAAGAAGGCCGCAGCATACAACGGCCGAAATGAAGATGAGGATAATGTAAATAATGGAGGATATACCGATTGCTACAATGGCTGGCAAATTTCACGAGAGCGAACGAAGTTTCACGAAAGCTAATATAACTGAAAATATAACTGAAAATAACACATCGAAAATCTGTAATTAGGGACAAGACAATGAAATCAAGCATAGCTGATCATGTAGGAGAACCGTAGAACTTGGAATGAATAGAAGAACACTAGAGAGTCAGACATTAGAAAAATTAGTGCAAATTCTTAACTAGCATAATGGTGATATTAGTAAAAAATCGATATTGTCTTATTAAATCAATTTTTCAGTAAAACAGGTTACTGGGATGTAAAAAGTGACACTGAAATCCGAATATTGTATGAGAGAAAGATGCATTCCAGAATGAATCATAAAATTGTGCTGGATTGTTATGCGATATCCGTCCTCTTCTTTGGCAGTGAATGCTAGGCAGTCTTGCCAAACATGAAGAGAAACATGGAAGTAAGAGAGATACGGTTCTACTGAATATTGAGAATTCTATGGACGTGATGAGTAAAAAAAAAACAATTAAGTCTTAAAGAAAATGGTAAGAAACAAACATATACTCTCAATTCAAAGGAGACAGCTGAAAGTTCTTGGAGACGTAATAAGGAAGGTGGGCTTGAAAAACTTAACACTCACAGGGCATATTGAGAGCAAGAGAGAAAGGGGGAAGCATTACGATACCTACCTGACGAAATTGTGGGAATGGATGGTGTAATGAGGGTAATGCTTAATAAAGGTAAAAAAAATTGACAAGAGCTAAAAAGAATATGAAGTTTTTGAGAACCAATATTATCTATGTCCTAAAGAGACACGGCACATAGAAGAAGAAGAAGAAGGTGAAGAGGAAGAAGAAGAAGAATGGAAAGAAGAAGAAGAAGAAGATGATGAAGAAGAAGATGAAGAAGAAGATGAAGAAGAAGAAGAAGATGAAGAAGAAGAAGAAGATGAAGAAGAAAAGAAGATGAAGAAGATGAAGAAGAAAAAGATGAAGAAGAAGAAGAAGAAGAAGATGAAGAAGAAGATGAAGAAGAAGAAGAAGATGAAGAAGAACAAGAAGAAGATGAAGAAGAAGATGAAGAAGAAGATGAAGATGAAGATGAAGAAGAAGATGAAGATGAAGAAGAAGAAGAAGATGAAGAAGAAGATGAAGAAAGATGATGAAGATGAAGAACAAGAAGAAGAAGATGAAGAAGAAGAAGAAGATGAAGATGAAGAAGAAGATGAAGATGAAGAAGAAGAAGAAGATGAAGAAGAACAACAAGAAGAAGATGAAGAAGAACAAGAAGAAGATGAAGAAGAAGATGGAGATGAAGATGAAGAAGATGAAGATGAAGAAGAAGAAGATGAAGAAGAAGATGAAGAAGAAGAAGATGAAGAAGATGAAGAAGAAGATGAAGAAGAAGAAGAAGAAGATGAAGAAAAACAAGAAGAAGATGAAGAAGAAGATGAAGAAGAAGATGAAGATGAAGAAGAAGATGAAGATGAAGAAGAAGAAGAAGATGATGAAGAAGAAGAACAAGAAGAAGATGAAGAAGATGAGAAGAAGAAGAAGAAGAAGAAGAAGAAGAAGAAGAAGAAGAACAAGAAGAAGATGAAGAAGAAAAAGAAGAAAACAAGAGAGAAGATGAAGAAGAGAAAGAAGAAAGAGAAGAAGATGAAGAAGAAGAAGAAGAAGAAGAATGAAGATGAAGAAGAAGAAGAAGAAGAAGAAGAAGAAGAAGAAGAAGAAGAAAGAAGAAAAGAAGAAGAAAGAAGAAGAAAAGAAGAAGAAAAAGAAGAAAAAAGAAGAAAAAGATGAAGAAGAAGAAGAAAAAAAGAAGAACAAGAAGAAGATGAAGAAGAAGAAGAAGAAGATGAAGAAGAAGAAGAAGAAGAAAGAAAAGAAGAAAGAGAAAGAAGAAGAAAAAGAAGAAGAAGAAGAAGAAGAAGAAGATGAAGAAGAAGAAGAAGATGAAGAAGAAGAAGATGAAAAGAAGAAGATGAAGAAGAAGAAAAGAAGAAGAAGAAAAAGAAGAAGAAGAAGAAAGATGAAGAAAACAAGAAGAAGAAAAGAAGAAAAAAAGAAGAAGAAGAAAAAGAAGAAAAGAAAAAGAAGAAAAGAAGAAGATGAAAAGAAAAGAAGAAGAAGAAGAAGAAGAAGAAAAAAAGAAGAAAGAGAAGAAGAAGAAGATGAAAAGAAAAAATGAAGAAAAAAAGAAAAAGATGAAGAAAAAGAAAAGATGAAAGAAGAAGAAAAAAAAAAAGAAAAGATGAAGAAGAAAAAAAAAGAAGAAAAAGAAGAAGAAGAAGAAGAAAAAGAAAAAGAAGAAAAGAAAAGATGAAGAAAGAAAAAAGATGAAGAAGAAGAAGAAGAAAAGAAGAAAAGAAATAAAGAAGAACAAGAAGAAGAAGAAGAAGAAGATGAAGAAGAAGATGAAGATGAAGATGAAGAAGAAGATGAAATGAGAAAGAAGAAGAAGAAAGAAGAAGAAGAAAAAGAAGAAGAAAAGAAGAAAGAAGAAGAAGATGAAGAAGAAGAAAGATGAAGAAGAAGAAAGAAAAGAAAAAGAAGAAGAAGATGAAGAAGAAGAAGAAGAAAAAAGAAAAAAAGAAGAAAATAAATTTCTGAAGATGAAGAAGAAGATGAAAAAAGAAGAAAAGAAAAACAAGAAGATGAAGAAGAAGAAAAATAAAAGAAGAAAGAAATGAAGAAAAAAAAAGAAATCTGAAAAAAAAAGAAAAAAAGAAGAAGAAAGAAGTGAAGAAGAAAAAGAGAAAGAAAAGAAGAAAGAAAATGAAAAAGAAAAGAAAAGAAGAAAAGAAAAGAAGAAAAAAAAAATAAAATAAAAGAAAAAATCGAAAAAGAAAAAGAAGACTTGAAGAAAGAAAAAAAGAAAAAAAAAGAAAAGAAGAAATGAAAAATGAGAAGAAATGAAAGAAAAAAGAAAGAAGGACAAAGTTTTCTTTTGGAAAAAAGAAAGAAAAAGAAAGAAAGAAAATAAGAAAACAAAAAAAAAAAGAAAGAAGAAAAATTCAGAAAAAAATAAAAAAAAGAAAGAAAAGAAGAAGATGAAGAAAAACCGAATAAATAAATAGAATCCAAGAAGAAAAAAGAAAAAGAAAGAAAAGAAATTTAAGAAAAAGAATGAAGAAAAACGTTGTAAGAAAAAGAAGAAAAGATGAAGAAATAAAAACTATAAGAAAGTCAGTAACAATAAGAAGAAAGAAAAAAAAGAAAAAACAAAAAAAGAAATTTGAAAAGAAAAAAAGAAGAAGAAAAGAAGAAGATATCTAAGAAGATGTGTGAAAAGAAGAAGAATCTGAAAAAATTTAAAGAAAATCAAGAAAAAAAATATTTAAAGAAATCAAAGTGTGTGTAAAAAAAAAAGTGGTGAAGAAAAATAAGAAAGATGAGAAATCTAGAAGAAGAAGAAAAAAGAAAGAAAGAAGAAAAAAAGAAAAAAAAGTGAAGAAGAATTCAATATAAGAAAAAAGATTGAAAAAGAAGAATTTAAGAAATAAAGAAGAAGAAAAAACAGAAGAATATTAAAAAATATATAAGAAAGAATTAATTTTATCCAAAAAAATCCATTGAAAAACATTTAATATTTTTTCTTTATTGGTTTTAAAGAAGACGGATTCTTTAAATAAATAATGAAGAATATCAATTTTTAACATAGTTATCAGTTTTAGAAGAATGGCCAAGATGAGACGGAAAAGACAGTCAGTCTGCCAATTCTTATTAAAATGAAATTTCTTTCGCTTTAAAAAATGTTTGTTTTTTAAAAAAGGATATTTAAATTTAAAACAGAAATAGGGAAATTAAAAGATAAATATATGTATGGCTTATAAAAATTTTTATGAAGAATACACGGCATGAAGTCAGATGGTTCTGAACATTGAAATTATTTTATATTAAGATTTAAACACTAAAATAAATGAAGAGAATAATATCCTCATTGACTCTATTATCAGATATGGAAACATAGTCGTAAATATTAAATAATTAAAAAAATAATTTAAAAAAAAAAAAAAAAAAAGAAAAAGACAAAAAAAACTTTCAGAAAAATGTAGAAGAATATTAAATAACTTAAATGATAAAAATTTTTCATAATGTTGTTAAGTTTCAAAATTTAGGTTTATGAACTTCACAAAATTTGAAGAACTAAAATCAAGTTTCAAAAGTTTTTTCCTCTGAAATAGGAAATATCTTGCACATGTGGAAACTTAGAGACTAGACGAAAACTGAATAGCAAAAAGTTTAAATCGAATACTGAAATATTTGGAAAAGGTTTATGTAAAGACCTATGGAACAGAAAATGTCCTTAGATAGATAGATAGATACTAGATAGATATTTAGATAGATTCCAATCGCATATGGTTTTAACTGGCCATTGATTTGCATTCAGAAATGTGCATTATAAAATTATAAAAAACTCGATCAAAAATAAAACTGCCATTGGTTGTTTCAAGAATCATGGGAGATTTCCACATAAACCAACATGTCCCCAATACCGAGATGAAGTTTTCAGAAAATTTTAAAAAAGTTAAAACGGTTGATTTAAGAACCCGTCTAAAAGAAACTAGAGGAAAAACACTTTGATTTTCAAAAAGATCAAATGGTAAAATTGAAAATTTTAACAAGAATATATTTTCTGATATAATTCTCGCTATTCTATTTCTGTAAGAAAATTATCCTTTCAAATTTCTCTGAGGTAATCTCCAAAATATTTTAAAAAAAACCTTTCATTAGGATAACGAAAATATGAGAGAATATACGTCGATCAAATAGAGTTTTCTTTTTGAAATTCCTGAATTGAAGGAGTACGCTGACCAGATGAAAATGACTAGAAAATAATTTAATAGTATTTGCATTTTTGCATGATCGTTTTATTCTAAAGCCAAGTTTAAGTCATTGGGATTAAGTAAAAGAATTTGAATTAAGGCCACAGAAGACAGAACAACAGGTTAAAGTAGCTAGACTTGTCACCTTATAATATTTTCATGTTTAACGTTTAAAGATAATTATATAAGAAGAAAGGGCGTTGCTATAAATGTTTCTGAAGTTGCAAGAACAGTTGAAAATGTGTTTTAAATAGATACCAAATGAGTCAACGTTCCAGGAACGTTAACTTGTAACGCGAACTGAACGTGTAATGTGCTCATAATGTTACAAGACGTTTTGAGTTTAATGTTACATTGAAGAAAATGGGTGATAAATTCCAGAAAGAATTAGAAGTCAGTCATTTAAATTATTGATTTAGAATTTTTTAAAATAATAAAATAAATTTTGTAAGAAGATGTATACTGTTAAGCAGAAAAAGTATTCTTATGATATAATTTAACAGTGCAATCTTTTAAAAACAAGTGAAACAAGAACAATGTTAAAAAGAACGTTGTAATAAAGTTTGGTGAACAGAAATTCCTCTCTCGCGGTGGAAGGCCAGAAAATGTTCGGTTTATATCACTGACAAAAATAATAAGAAAACGGAGAAACGTTGTAAATATGGCAATGAAAATGAGGGTTAAGTCTTTTAATATAAATAATGCAAGAATCAAATACAAAATCTCAGAGATATAAACATTTATAGATTTCCAAACTTATTTCCATGTAAAGTTGATGTCTCGAACTTTTGCATCTTATGTAATGATTTGAAAATGGCAATTCAAAGGGAAGGAATTTATATTTGTTTTCCCATAGAAAAATTTTAGGTTGAAATGTATTCAATTCAATTGATTCTGAAACTTTAACGAAAAAATCAAACACGGAGGAAAAATGTCATTTGAATATTTGATTAAAAGCAATTGAAGATGTTAAACAAAATGAAGAAATCAACATAACAATTTTTGGTTAATTTATTTTCCTTTTTTTCTAATTTAACAGCCATATTAAGAAGAATTGTACTTTTGAAAATATTAAGAAGAAGAATTTGAAACATTGCTTTCAATCTAAAAGAAAGTTGGGGGAGTTTAATCTAAATTTTTATTCTCTCAATGGGAAGAAATCTATCTACTCATGAAAACTACTATGAGAGTATACAATAAACTATTGAAAGATGGGGAGGAAAATCTGAGAATTGAGGGAATTTTTTAATTTCAAGATTGAAACATTGGGATGAAATAGTATATCTAAGTCCAGAGTTTTTCTAAGCCATTAAAGTGTATAGATGAAGATTCAAACTTTCATTCAAAAATTGGCAATCAACTTGAAGAAGAAGAACATTCTAAATTCTGAACTTGATGCCAAGAACTTCTAAAGAAGAAAAACAATCCCTGATTATGAAGAAACTGAAAAAAATAAATTTCTTAAAAAAAAAAAAAAAAAAAAATATTTGATATTTGTCTATTGAAAAAATTGTTTTTTAATACTATCATGAATATAATACTATCAGAAAAAGATGTGTTTTAATTGTTTTACTTATTTCTTAAATTTCGTTTCAATGAAGAGATTCAGAAATCAAGATGAAACTAAATTTAAGAAATCTGAAAGGAATCATGGAAGAAGATCAACAACAGCCCTAGGTTTTAAGTATTCAGAAGAGAGTTTCAATTAGGAAAGGGGAAAACAAGCAATTTTCTTCCTAGATGTTTGAAACTTTAAAAATCCAGATGAACATTCAAAGACAACATTATCACTTTCTTTGAAAAAGAACTATTTTTGCGAAGTTTAAAATACATCGGTAAAAAGTAAGAATGAAATTAAAATGAAGATGATAATAGTTAAATTATATTTAAGGTTTTAAAAAGAAGAAGAAGAAGAAGATGAAGAAGGCGATGAAGAAGAAGATGAAGAAGAAAGTAGAAAATGATAAAACCGTTACATAAATGCAATGAAGAAGAACTTCTTCTGTGGCGGTGGTGGTTAACTGAGAATAAAGAAGAAGATAAAACACCAATGCCTTCACATGAAGATGAAGAATCTAAATTTCAAGAAGAAGATGAAGAAATGAAGATGAGGGTTAACTTACGTATTACCGTTTTGAAGAAGAAGAATAAGATGAATATATATATATATATATATATATAATATATATATATATAGATTAAGAAGAAAAAAAAATATGAATTGATACAGAAATTACATTTTCAAAACCGAAAGTTAAATCTTAAATTTAACTTAAAAAGAAGAAAATTCGCTGGAGCACTGTTCCAGAAGAATAAGATGAAAAAGAACAACGTTAAATTCTAGGTGTTCAGAGAAGAAGATTTTATTAGAATTAAAAGCAAGTGTATTCCTTGATGAAATTTAAATGAAGGGGTGGAGGCTTAAGAAGAAGACTGACGTTCTTTTCAACAGAAATGTCTGGATATTAAGAATTACAACAAGATTTTTTATTTATTTAGTTTTTTTAAACTGTCATGAATTTAAGAAATTTTAATCAAGAAGATATATAAATGAAATTTAAAAGAAGAAATTTAAGATAAAGTTAAACTTTAAATTTAGATCAAATTTAAAATTTACAAGAAAATTTAGATTTTTGAAGAAGAAACTGTATTTTTTGTGTCGCGATTTAAAAAAAACATTATAATCTTAAAATTACAGAAAAAAACAGCACCACTTATTGAAAGGTTGTTTGGTCGAAATGGATTTTGAAATATATAAATAATCTTTCCACTAGAAAAATTATTTCCAAAAATATTGAAGAAATAAAGTAAAATGATGAATGAAAAAAAGTTTAGTGAAGTCTGATAAAACTGAAATTTTTACAAATTAGCAGAATACTGTAACAATCTAGTTAAAAAATTTACTAAAGAACTATAAAAAAGCTTAATAATAATAATATGGTAGAAATTATTAATATAACTAGTAAACCATCACTAATAAATTAAATATTAGTAATAGAATAAGAGACTTACCGAAAAAATTGCTATATTACCATTATGAACCAGAAATTCGATTTGAAGATCTAATACCAGAATTATAAATCCAACCAGGCCTGAAATCGATAAAATTAAAACAAATCTGGAAAGGGTTAACAAACTAATAACGATTACTTGGGATTAACACTCTAGATTAATAGAAGAATTGGTTTAAAATATTAAAATAAATCAAATTGTACCCTAATACATATGAAGATATTGAAGACTACTAGAAATATCAAGGAAACTTTTTCACGACTGCCCTGAAATTTGCTACTCTATACTCTGACCTATCAGAGGAATAAAACATAATTATGGAATGCAAAAATCTGTCCTCATTCATAATGGAGACTGGTGGGTTAAAAACTCTGAAGACCATTTTTGATATCAGAATGTGATCATTAGACTTGGGAGTCTTCTGACCTTGTTGGTCTATTTATATTATATAATCTAATTGTCTTATATACTCCTTAGAAAATAATTAACTATAAAAGTAATTCAAATATATCTATTATTTGACTCATAAATAAAAAAATTTTTAATGCGTAATTAAATTCTAATATATTGATTTTACAGTGAAGATGAAGAACTAAATTAAATAAATATAGTATTTTAGATATGTATAAATAAAATATAAATGTAAAATATATAACCCAATCATATTTGAAAACTTTAAGAAGATCTCGATGTAGTTTAAAAAAAATAGCTAAATAAAGAATGCCAAAATATTGTAAATAAAGATAATAAGATAAAATAAACCAGACAGTAATAACTTGACAGCTTGAAAGAACGTGGATAAATATTGAAATATAAACCCCCAAAAGAAACTAAGAACTGACTTTAAATTTCCTTTAAAAGTTATACTTAATTCGATAAAAAGACAAACCACGTTTTAAAAAAAAATGTGAATTCTACTTAATAACAGAACTTAACTTAAAAGTATATTAAATTTTTGTAAGTTATTATTAGCATCGCTTGAGAATTGAACTGAGCTCAAAATTTATGTTTATTTTAAAAGTAAAATTTGAAGATTTATTTTTATCGGTTTCAGAAAAATTTCTGTCTTCCCGATAAGAACATTTTTTAAAAAAATTATAATATTAGGCTCTACTTTATCGAGAACTTTTTTTTTAATAAAAATATGCTAAAAGAAACTGGATTGTAAATCTGACCGTTTATTTTAACTTATATATTTTATATATATATATATACCTGGTATAAGATATATATATATATATAGATTGCTGCTTAAATATTTAATCATATCTATATATATATATATATATATATATATATAATATAAAATATATTTTTTAAAAGAAGACAAGAATTGAAATTTTTGGTTGTAAACATTTATTTAGAAAAATATTCTTTTTGTTTTAATATTTAGTTTGTCCCTGTTTAACCAAAACTTTCTGTAGAAAGAAATCGAAAACCAATATTTGAAACAGAGAATGTCTTTGAGAATATTTACGTCTGAACATATAGAATATTTAATTATTTTAATAATATGTAAATTAGAACTTTTACCTGAAGACGTTCAAGACCAGAAACACGTGTCGAAAATTTTATTTTTTAAAACAAAGCATAATATTTTTTGGAGATCAAATAAATGGAATAAAACCAAAACGTTTCGTCATTTTTAATTGTTTCGAGAAATTGCTTTTAATAACAAGATATTTTCATGAAAAATGAACCAACTAAGACATATTTTTTTCTCTTTTATATATATTTCATATAAAATTAATATTATATATATATATTTATATTTTAATTACAGTGTTTTTTGGAGTATAATACGTTTAGGACTAAAGAAAATTTCAAGGTATTTATTAATTTGTAGGCAAGTTTTTTTTTTTCTGACATAGTCATTTTGAAGGATCTAAATGTTGTTTTTCTTTTTTAATTTTTTATTTTAGTGTTCCTGATAACTTTATTTTTGTTTTTATTTTTCAGATTAAACCTCCTTGGAGTTCATTTCCTTCTCTGTTTTAGATGTTTTTATAAATTAAAGAGTTAGCATTTTTGCCATCTTCTTTGTAGTTAAATATTACCGAACATAATTTTTTTTTTCTTTTAATAACTATTCTATTATTTCACGAAAAAAATCCTCAAAATGAGGTTATACCATTTTTATTTTTTAATATATACTTTTCATGGAGTTTTTTAAAATATATGACTGATATGATTCTATTTTCTAATTTATGATGAATTACACAATATATCTTACCGATGTATTTTGTTTTGAATTCGGTTCTGTAGATATATATATATATATATATATAAAACATATTATTCTTTTTATATAATTTATATATATATAAATATCAAAACATATATATATATATCGGACATTTATATATAAATATACAATAAAAGAACAAAGAAATTTAATAATATTTTAAGAAATATCTTTTATTAATGAAACCTTCTATTCTTTGGGTTCAATAAAGTCCCATTGAATTTCAAAAAATCTTCTCTATTTTATAAACTAATGTTTAAACAATAAAAACCTATCATTGTTTGAAAATTTCTTTATAAGTATTGCTGGTTAATATTTTTTTCCATCAAATAAATCCTGTATTAAGATTTTACCATTCAAAAAAAATTATATTCAGATGGTTTCTTTATAATCCAAACCTCTAAAATCTATCTTCAGTTTTTATTTTGATTTTTCTATTTCCTCAAAGGGAAAGTTAGAAGAAAATTTGAAATTCTTTTATATGTGTATATTCAATATTGGAAACGTTGATATCTTTTTCCAAAAATTTGATGACATAAAAACTCATTGATATAAGATTTAGATAATTGTTTGATTGTTTATATTTTATATTGATTCATTTTTCTGGCAATCTTTTGCCTTTCATTGCTGAAATCCTTATATCGAGATTGCTATACCAATAAATATTTATTATTACCTGAAGTTTTAGACCGTTTCATGTCTTAATTTCAAAAGCGTATTTATTTTAAATTCCTTATTCGTTGGGGATTATTTTTTTAGAAGATTTCAATTATTGGATTCTATTTGTAAACAAATGATTCTACTTTATAAAGATATGAATTTAAAAGTTTTTGGCCCTTGGAACTTGTAGATTCTGCATTGGCTTCAAATTCCTCCTAGTGATTAAAAAAAAAGATTTAAAGAAAATTGTTTTAAACAGCTTTTCTTTTCTATTAAATAGTTCGTTGGAACATTTTTTAATCCTCTTTATATTAAATGTTTTTCATGTATAAACCTCTTATGGAAGTTAGGCGTTAAATACTTTTCTTATTTAAAGTGTCCTTTATACCCCATTACATTTCCATTATTTAAATCTGATATTTGCTGTATTTTTCTTAAAATTATATATGAATCCAAAATTTTATCCGATTTTTTTTAAACAAAATTATGTTTGAAAATAAATATCAAACTAAAAAATGAAACTGTGTTAGAAAATTTTCTTTTAAATATTGAAAACAGAAGTAAAAATTCACAGATGATTGTCAAATAAACAAGCTAAATATTTTTTGTTCAAAAAGAACGTAATTTTATTTTTAATTTAATAAATTTATTCAAAACCAAATTATTAATTTCATTTTCATATTTACAATGGTGATATTCTAATTTTTTTATTTATTTCATTTCCAGAAATTTGTAAAAATCATAATCATGCAATTTAAAAACATCGAAATGGAATTATTTTAGGAAGAATCAAAAAGAAATTGTCAAAACAATTCTTTTTTACGGATTTTAAAATTTCCATTTTTGTCATCATTTTAAACGATTCAAATTTCCTTTCAAGTAATAAATGTGAGAAAAATTTATATATATTCTGAAGGGAAACGAACTAAAAAACATGAAAAATATTTAAAAGGGGAATTTCATTCCTCTGTAAATGTTTGCTCACTAATATCTATAGAAGAAAAAATATTTTCTTTTAAAAGATTTCAATCAATCAGTGAGAATTTATAAACAGACAACAGAAGTTTAGTGAAAATATTTTAGGTTCAAGATCTTGTTTCATGAAAAACAATCACCTTTCTATAAAAAAAGAAAAAAAACATCCCCAACGAAACCCTTTTGTTTCTTTTGAAAATGACAAAAGTAAATGAAAAAAGCTCTTTAATGGTCAATAGCAAAAGCATTAAAAATTCCAAGTTCAACTAAAACCCCTTTGAAAAAATGAAAATTTTGTTACTGCTATTTAATGAAATCTCTTTGGTAAAGTTTTGCAAAAAAAAAGCATATTTTTTTTTCAAATTTCTTTCTCTAACTGCATTGTTAAAAAATTTCAAAAAAATATTCTTATGACATATTTATTTATTTATATATATATATATATATCGCTCAGAATAATGCTTCAAAATGAAAGATCAAAAAATATATAAGGATTCTTCTGAAATTTTTTTTATATTTTCAAGATATTTAATAGGTGCATCTATATGGGAATAAAAATGGCTCCTGTATTTAAATTCATTACTATATATATTTATTTAATTTTTATTTTTTATCTATATATTCATGTATAAAAAAATTTTTATATAAAGAAATTAAAGAGCCTTGGTGTTATTTAATTATATTTTTAAGGTTTTAAAATAAAAGAATTTTGTGAAATATTCAGTTTACGCATTTCGTAATTAATGCAAATAGAATAATTAAGAACCTTAATTTTTTTTAAAACATTTAAACAAGATAAAGAAAAAAGAAAAAAAGGAAGAAGTTAATTTGAAAATAAGAAGATCAAAAAACGGAAACAAAATGAAAAAAATTAATGAAGAATTTAAAAATGAAAAATCAAACACGAGAAAAACGCATCAGAATAAGAAAAGAAAGAAATGAAGAAAATTTCAGAAGAAAAAATGAATGAAAGAAGAATTTTCAAGAAGAATTGAAGAAGAAGAAGAAGAAAAAGAAGATGAAAAAAAAAAAGAGGAGAAGAAAAAAGAAAGAAGAAGAAGAAAAAAGAAAGAAGAAGATTGAAGAAGAAGATTTTCTTGTTTGTGAAGATGAAGAATTAAAGATGCTTAGATCATTATAAATTTCATGAAAAGAAAGACAAGAAAAAAAGAAAAAAAGAAAAAGAAAATAATAAGAAGAATGGAGAAGAAAAAAAGAAGAAAAATTCTGAAGAATATGAAGAAAGAAAAAAAAAAAAAGAAGAATTAAAGAAAAAGAAGAAAAATATATATATATTAATAAAGAAAAGATTTGAATATAAGAAGTGAAGAAAAGAATCTTTATAAGAAAAGAAAAAGAAGAAAAAAGAAGAAAATGAAGATGAAGAAAAAAGAAAAAAGAAGAAAAAGAAGAAGATAAGAAGAAGAAAAAAGAAGAAAATGAAGATGAAAAAAAAGAAGAAAAATTAAAGAATATGAAGAAGAAAAGAAAAAAGAAAGAAGAAAAGAAAAAAAAGAAGAAAAAAGAAAAAACAAGAAGAAAATAAAAGAAGAAATAAAGAAGATGAAAATTAAAAAGAAGAAGGAAGAGAGAAGAAAATGAGAAAAGAATTCGCTAAAAAGAAAAAGAAGATTGAAAAAAGAAGATGAAAAAAGATGAAGAAGAAGAAAAAACAAAAAGAAAAAAAGAAGAAAAGAAGAAGAAGAAGAAGAAGAAAAAAAGAAGGAAAAGAAGAAGATGAAGAAAAAAAAGAAAAGAAAAGAAGAAAGAAAGAAGAAGAAGAAAAAAGAAGAAGAAGAAAAGAAAAAGGAAGAAAGGAAAAAAAAAAAAAGAAGAAAAAGAAAGAAACAAGAAGAAGAAAAAACAAAATGAAAAAAGAAAAAGAAGAAGAAGATGAAAAGAAGAAGAAGAAAAAGAAGAAGAATAAGAAGAAAAAAAGAAGAAAGAAGAAGAAAATAAAGAAGAAGAAAAGAAGAAAAAATCTGAAAAAAAAAAAGAAGAAGAAGAAAAAGAAAAAAAAAGAAAAAAAGAATGAAGAAAAGAAAAAAAAAAGAAGAAAAATGAAGAAATGAAAAAAAAAAGAAAAAGAAAAAAAAAAATAAGAAGAAGAAGAAAAAATGAACGAAAGATAGAAGAAAAGAAGAAAAAAGAAAAAAAAGAAAAAAAGAATCAGATGAAGATGAAGAAAAGAAGAAAAAGAAGAAAAAGAAAAAGAAAAAAAAAAAATGAAGAAAAAAAGAAAAAAGAAGAAGAAAGAAAGAAGAAGAAAAAAAGAAGATGAAAAAGAAGAAAAAAGAAGAAGAAAAAAGAAGAAAAAAATTCATCCAAAAGAATGTAAAAAAAAAACAAAATGAAGAACATAAAAAAAAAGAAAAGAAGAAAATGAATATGAAAAAAAATAAAAAAAAAAAAAAAAGATAAATACAATAAGAAAAATAAGAAGAAGAAGAAAAAGAAGAAAAAAAGAAAAAAAAAAAACAAGAAAAGAAAAGAAGATGAAGAAGAAAAAGAAAAAGAAAAGAAGAAGATGAAGAAGAAAAGAAAGAAAAAGAAGAAGAAGAAATGAAGAAGAAGAAGAAGAAGAAGAAGAAGAAGAAGAAGAAAAAGAAGAAAAAAAAAGAAGATGAAGAAAAAAATCAAGAAGAAGAAGAAGAAGATGAAATGAAGATGAAAGAAGAAGATTAAATGAAGAATGAAAAAAAAGAAGAAAGAAGAAGAAAGAAGAAGAAAAGAAGAAGAAGAAGAAAAAGAACAAAAGAAGAAGAAGAAGAAGAAGAAGAAAAAAGAAGAAGAAGAAAGAAAAGAAGAAAATTTAAAAAGAAAAGAAAAAAGAAAAGAAAGAGAATTAAAAAAAAGAAGAAAAAAGAAGAAGATGAAGAAGAAAAAAAAGAAGAAAAAAAAAGAAGAAGAAGAAGAGAAAAGAAAGAAGAAGAAGAAGAAGAAGAAAGAAAAGAAAAGAAGAAGAAGAAGAAGAAAAAGAAGAAAAGAAGAAGAAAAAGAAGAAAGAAGAAGAGGCAGAAAAAGAAAAAGAAAGAAGAAGAAAAGAAGAAGAAGAAAAGAAGAAAGAAGAAGAAAGAAAAAAGAAGAAGAAGAAGAAGAAAAGAAAAAGAAAAAAGAAAAGAAGAAAAAGAAGAAGAAGAAGAAAAGAAGAAAAAGAAGAAGAAGAAAAGAAAAAAAAAAAAAGAAGATGAAGAAGAAAAAAAAAAAAAAAGAAAAAGAAGAAGAAGAAGAAAAGAAAAAGAAAAAGAAAAAAAAATTAATATAAAAATGAAGAAATAAGATAAGAAAAAAAGATATGTATAGAAATAGAAATAGAATCAGATAAATAATAAGATGAAGAAAAAAAAGAAGAAAAAAAATATAAAGAAGAAAATTAAAAAGAAGAAAATAAAATAAAAATTTAATTTAAATAATAAAGAAAAGAAAGAAGAAGAAGAAGAAAATGAAGAATAAATAAAAGATAAGAAAAGAATAAGAAAAGAAAGAAAGAAGAAGAAAAAAAAGAGAAAAAGATTCTGAAGAAGAAATGAATTGAAGAAAAAGAAGAAGAAGATGAATCAAACCTAAGAAGAAAAGAAGAAAAAAAACGAAGAATTGTTTTTGAAGAAGAAGAAAAAAAAAAGAAGAATCAGAAGAAGAAAAGAAAAGAAAAGAAGATAAAAAGAAGAAGAAATGAAGAAGATTTGTTCTGAAGAACCATTTCTTTCTGTTGAAGATGAAAAAGAAACACGAAATCGAAGATATGGAAATCTTCAATGAGAATCGAAAAGATTAAGATGAAGAAGAATTAATGAATCTTTTTCAACAAGAAGAATGAAGAGATTCTGGGACATGAAAAGATGAAGAAAAAAAAGAAACTTTATGAAAATGAAGAAAAGAACCTATGAAGAATAAAGTCTTTATTTCTGAAGATGAAGATGAGAAGATTTGAATTTTTGACATTGTTAAGATGAAGAAGAATCTAAATGTCTTTTTTTTGTCTTAAACTGGAAGAAGAAGATTTTTAATTAAATTTGAAGATTTTTTCCTAAGAAATGAAGAAGATTTCTTTTTAGAAGATTTTCCAATGAAGAAATTCACATGATAATTTGAAGATTTAGTCTTTGAAGCATTTTAAAATGGAAGATGACGATTTCAAGAATTGTTAAGATCGAAGAAAAAGAAGATTAAAAACCATGTTTATATTTTTTTATGAACAAAAGATATGAAGAAAGTGATGAATGATATCTATTTTATTAAGATAAAAAGAAGATTAATGTAGAAGACGTATGTCTCTTACATGAATAGAAGAAAAAGATGTTTAAAAATTTTTAATCTTTTAAATTTTTTCAAAGGGAAGAAGAAGAAGTAGAAAAAAGAATTAATTTGAAGATAACATTAGATGAAAAAGAAGATTATATTTTTTTGAAGATTTTTTTTGTTGTCGTAAGAAGATGTCTTCCTCTCTCTGAAGAATTTCTTTATTTGAAGATAAAGATTTTCATCAAAAAAATAATTATATTTTGATAAAAGATTCTTTATTTGAAGAAGAAATTTTAATAAGAATTTTTATTTCTATTTGAAGATTTTTCTTCCTCTTTCTTTCTTGAAGAAAAAGAAGAATGAAAAGAAGATTTTTTTGATGAAGAAAAAGAATTAAAGATTAAGAATTCTTCTCAGATCTTTTTTTTTATCAAAGATCAAGATGAAGAACATTTTTCTGATTAAGAAGTCTGGAGATGAAGATTATTTGCCTTAAGATTTTCTTTTAGATCAAGAAGAAGATTCTGAAGAATTTCATGAAGAATCAGAATAAAATAGAAGAATATTGCTGAAAACAAGAAGAAAAATATTTCTTTAAATGAATTTTTTTCTTCAAAATGAAGATGAAAACGAAATTTGATTGAATGAAAAGAAGAACTTTTTTTTCGAAGATGAAAAAGAAAATGAAGTTGAAATAAAGTCATAATATGAATCGTACAAGAAGAATTTTTTCTTGAGAAAAGAAGATTTGATCCTTCTGTTGAATTGAATGGTCAATTTAAAGAATTTTCTGAATTGATAGAAAATGAAGAAGAAGATCAAGAAGAAGAAGAAATGAAGAATCAAATGAAGATTGATCAAGAAGAAGAATTTCTAAAGATGAAAATTATAAGATTTTTTTAACGATTATGTGCAGGCATCAAGAAGTAAATTCTAGCAAGAAAAAAAGAAGAAGATGAAGAAGAAGCCTTTTAGTTTCAGATAAGAATTTATAATGGGATGGCTTGAGATTTTAAATTTGAAGATGAAAGGAACCATGCAATGAATTCTCAAGATGAATATGAAGATAAAATAAAAATGAAACGTTTTTAATTCTTGAAGAATTATAAAGAAAAAGATTTTACAATGTTTCATGATTTTAGAAGAAGAACAAATCGATCTTTTCATATATCCAAGTTTTATAAATAATTTTAAGTAAAAAGAAATTTGAAGAAGTCGATCCTTATGTTTATAAGATTATAAACATGAAGAAGTTTGTTTTAAGAATAAGAACAATGAAATGAAAAAAGAAGAATTGAAGATGATCAATTTTTTCAAAATCCATATAAGAAGAATATATTTTTCCAAAAAAATTAAGATGAAGAATATTTTTATTTTGAAAAATATTATTGATTTGTAAATAAACGAAAAAAAAATTTTGAAATTAAAATTTATTATTAAGATTTTCATAAATAAGAAGATTTATGAAGATGAAAAATAAAAAAGAAGAAGACCCATAGAAGGGATTCCTAAGACATTTTCTACTCTTTAAATTTTGACCTGGGAACAACAGAAGATGAAAAAGTATTTCCAAAAAATAAACTTCTTTTCAGAGTCCCTAATAGAAGATGAAGATGAAGAGTTTAAAGAAGAAAATGGGCTAGAAACTTCTCTAGGAATAATGAAGCCAAAGATTTCGAAAGAAGAAGATTCTGGATTTAAAGAAATTTTTTTAATTTTTGAAGAAGAAATGAAGAAGAAGATGAAGAAGAAGATGAAGATGTAATTGAAATTTCATCTGAAGAAGATGAAAGAACCAAACTGAACTGAAGAAGATGAATCAGAATTAAGAAAAATTAACTATAAGATTATTTCATAAGATCGCTTCAAGTAGATTTTTCAGAGTTTAACCTTTAAATTTCATAGAAGAAGATTTTTGTTCAATATTTATCAGAAGATGAATTTAAACAAGTAATTTTAAGGTTTATTTTTTTAAATGAATAAGAATTCATGTTTATTTAAGAAGGATGCCAGCAAGAATTTAAAAGTCATCCCTTTTTGAAATGGTAAATTTAGACCATGTGCAGATGTTTTGAAGAAACTTCATTGAAGAAATAAAAAATTACGAAGAAAGGATCTGAAGAAGAAGAAGAAAAGGAGGCATTAATAAATAAATAAAGAGAAATGTCACATTATTTCAAAAACAAACAAAACACAATTAAAATCGTTAGAATGGGGCATTTAGTAATTTCCAATATGCTTAATCCCATATTCATCAAATATATATTTTAAATTTTCCATCACCAATAAATTCATATGTAGGAGAAAAATTAAAAAATTAAAAATTGAAAATTATCTTTCCAAATTTTTTTTTTTTTTGAATCGAAAATTTGATGAATTAATTTAAATTCGTTGAAAATAAACGCAATATTTTTAATCCTAAATTGAAATAAATTTAAAAGATTAAATTTCACATTGACTTTTTTCAAAGAACAAATTAACATTAATGAATTTAGTCTCTAATTTTAAATTCTGAGATAATCTTATATATTTTCTTCTAATCTAGTGAGATAATCATTAAAGATCGATAAACTATAGAATAGTTAAAAATTTATCAAAAAAGTGTTTCATTAATTTCTCTAAAATCCTCTAGAAATCTTTTCGTTCATTTAATTTAATCTGTCAAAATTAAAAATCAATATAAATCATTAACCATTTCAAATTGTTATTCATATTCAGTTCTATATGTTAAAATAATCAATAAAAGAGCCTTATTTCCATCTATAAAAGATTTTTTAAGCCTACGGGGAAAGTATCTCGCATAAATATTTATTATATTCATTTATCCTATCCAAATTTTTTGGTTTCATTTAACATTTGGGATCCCAAATAAAGAAAAATTTTAAGTTCCAATAAATTTTTGCATTGAGAAATTTTTGAGAAAACATATCACTAATAAAATTTAATAAATATATTATCATTTAATATACATCTATTTGAAATAATTAAATATTTCCATCGTTCTGATGGTATGATGTAAACACACATTTTAAATTGGGGGAAAATGGAATCACCATTGAATATAATGAATAAAGCCAAATCCTTATATATAAATTCTTCACCAATCTTTGTTAATATGCAAATTGTTGTTTTAGAAAATTTTAATTAAGTTTCAGTTTATAAGGAAAAACATGCTTTTCTAAATTTAATCATATGTGAGCAGGTCAAAGATTATTATATATTTTCCACACAAACTATTCGTGATATTGTTGTTTGCTGATATATATGCATCTTGTACCAAGATAACAGTAGAATGTTTAATATGTATTTCTCTGCGTGTAAAAAAACAAGAATTTGTCTACTGAAATAGTGCAATCCAACCTTGTCCTACAGTCTCAGTTAACTGGAATTTTGACGCCCATGTTGAAAAAGTTTTTTCCAAGAAAGTCTATAAATTTCCATTTGAGACCATTTTTAAGATATAAAATAAATGTTTTAGTCTATTTTCATTACAATATTTT
>CAHIKZ030001429.1:505000-535000 GCA_903632075.3 Acanthosepion pharaonis | reverse complement strand
AGAAATTATATAGCAGCTCTATGCATTCTGCGTGGCTTCAGAGAAACTGTGTGTTTGAAAGAGGATTGTGGGTAGAAAAAAAGGAGGTAACTCCACACTTCTCCCCGGGGCATTGAACACTCCATGGGTTATAGATAAAAAAAAGATAATAAAAATAACACCTGACTAAAACGTTTAAACTGGTACAGACCGTAACACGCATATATATATATATATATATATATATATATATATATATATATATATATATTATCTGTCTATAACGTCAACATTTAGAGGCGAGTCTGTTTCATGCTAGATGCAATCGTCAGGTGGCCTGATGATTGCATCTAACATGAAACATCCTGTCGCCTTTTAAATGTTGAAAATGTTCATATTTATATTTACACAAACTCTGTCTCTGATATAGAGCACTTTATCCCATAAATATAGCACATCTTACGACTATATTTTTCATATATATATATATATATATATATATATGTGTGTGTGTGTGTGTGTGTGTGTGCATGAAGGGTTCTTGATTGGTAATTTGTTCAGGCATTAAGAAGTGGACCAGGCAGAATACTTTTCAGTATCCCTTCCAATATATCACATAGAAAATGGTAATATATATATATATATATATATATATATATATATATATATATATATATATATATATATTACCTATTGCAGTAGGAAGTATATGATATCTGATGCACATTTTTGATTTTCTAATTTGCACCAAATATAGAATATATACATATATATATATATATATATATATATATATATATATATATATATATATATATAATATGTGTGTGTGTCTGTGTGTGTGTGTGTTGTGCGCGTGCGAGAGAGAGAGAGAGAGGGTGAGAGAGAGAGAGAGAGAGAAAGACAAGCAGGACTGTGTAGCAAGCAGACTGCTCTTATTGAATGAGATGATTGCAATAATTTGAAACTGCCAGAGGACATGAGCGACTCGGATGTTCCCCCAGTGAGTACGAAATAATGTCGTGACCGTCAGAACTGTCTAGTAGCTAGCTGGAGAAAATAGCATTTTTCTTTACATCACACACATGAATATAGATAGATATAGATAGATAGATAGATAGATAGATAGATAGATAGATAGATAGATAGATAGATAGATAGATAGATATGAACAAACTTAGATAGATAGATAGATAGATAGATCTGAAGAAACTAGAATAGATAGATATGAAAAAACTAGGATAGATAGATACATAGATAGGTATGAACAAATTAGAATAGATAGATAGAAAGATACATTGATAGATAGATAGATACGAAGAAACTAGGAGGGATAGATAGATAGATCGATAGATAGATAGATAGATAGATAGATAGATAGATAGATAGATGTAAAGAAACTAGAATAGATGGATAGATAGATATGAAAAAATGGGATAAATATATAGACAGCTATGAAGAAACTATGATAGATAGATAGATAGATAGATAGATATGAAGAAACTAGAATATATATAAGTATAGATAGATAGATAGATAGATATGAAGAAAGTAGGAGGGTTAGATAGATAGATAGATAGATAGATAGATAGATAGATATTAACAGTCTGAGATAGATAGATAGATAGATAGATAGATAGATAGATAGATAGATAGATATGAAAAAACTAGGATAGGTATATAGCTATGAAGAGACTATGATAGATAGATATGAAGAATTTAGAATAGATAGATAGATACATAGATATAAAGAAACTAGAATAGATAGATTGATATGAAGAAAGTAGAAAGGATAGAGATAGACAGATAGATATATATATGAAGAAACTAGAATAGATAGATAGATAGATAGATATGAAAAAAGTAGGAGGGATAGATAGATAGATAGATAGATAGATAGATAGATAGATAGATAGATAATGATAAGAGAAGCCTAGATTGGTAGATATCGATACAAATTAATGAACTAGATAGGAGTAGATTGAAAGCGAACGTTCAATGTTTGCTGGTGGGGGTGGGGGCATCAAAATAGTCTCCGGCAATGAAAGAGCTGTTGCCCTAATATAATGTTACCTTTACGCCGAGGTGATGACACCCTTTTCTTATTCTTATTCTTCTTCTTCACTTCTTTTTCTTTCGACCTATAGAGCTTCCGCCAATATCTTCCGGTTGACAAGTACCAGGAAGAAAGAGAGAAGGTCACGAACATTCGCTCTCTGTTGTCGAACGTCTTTCTTTTAGAATTTACATCTACTTATTCCGTTGTCTGTTTGTCAATATGTAAAAAATAACGGATGTTTGGTTCTCCACACACTGGAACTAAACCTACTTTCTCTTCAAAAAGAAGAGAAAATTACAAAAAAATATTAAAATAGTTTATATTCATCAATAAAAGACTTCTCAAATATTAAAAAAAACAACACTAAAATATTAATATATATATATATATATATATATATATATATATATATATATATATATATATATGTGTGTGTGTGTGTGTATATTTAAAACATTTTTTATGTTTATACGTTCTTTTTATAGATACAAATATTTAAGTAAATGCTCTGTTTATAATAAACAGTATTAATGACATTTACCGGCCTGAATGTCCGAGAAATTTTCATAGAAAATATGCGTCCTCCGACAGGAATCGAACCTGGATCCTATAATTATCGGACTTTGTACATTTCATAATGTATGACGCCATTTGTTTACATTTGGATACGCATTGAGAAGATATGAATGAATGAGAGGAAATCATGCAAAATTGTGTTTAAAAACAGTAAAATTGACCTTGCTAACCGGACGCTCCTCTGTGAACCAATTGGTTAAGGCACGTCAGGCTATGTGACGGTTCCGTATAGGATACATGTTCGATTCCTGTCGGAGGACGCATATTTTCTATGAAAATTTCTCGGACATTCAGGCCGGTAAATTTTATGAATTCTGTTTATTATAAACAGAGTATTTACTTAAATATTTGTATCAATAAAATGATCGTATAAACATAAAAAAATGTCTTAAATAATTGCCGGACTTTGTCCATTTCATTATATATATATATATATATACTAAAAGTCTGCTAGTGTCTGCTTGTATGTGGCTTTTGCATATCTATCCTGTCGCTAGAAGTATTCAATTGTATTGTGATCAATTTCAAATGATTAATAAAATATTACTGTGAGATCTCAATTTGCACAGCTGACAAATGATTTTCGGGTAAATCTTTATCTTTTTTTTTCGTCTTCTTATTCCTCTTCTTCTTGTACGTCTTCTTCATTTTCTTTCTTTTTCATCTTCTTTTTCTTAATCTTCATGTTTTTCTTCTTTTTATTCTTTATCGTCTTCGTCTTTTTCATCATCATCTTCTTCTTCTTCTTCTTCTTCTTCTTCTTCTTCATCGTCTTCTTTTCCTATGTTGACTTCTTCGTCTTCTACTTCCTCTTCCTACTCTTCACCGTCTTGTTCTTCGTCTTCTTTACCTTCATCTTTATAGTCTTCTTCTTCTTCGTCGTCTTTTTTCACTTCGTTATCTTTTTCTTCTTCGTCGCCTTGTTCGTTTTTTTCTTCATCATCATCATTTTCCTCGTCTTCTTCATCATCATCTTCGTCTTCTTCTTCTTCGTCTTCTTCTTCATCTTATTCGTCTTGCTTTTCGTTATTATTATTATTATTATTATTATTATTATTATTTGTCGTGTCCTTTTAGAACGGGGACGAATATGGCTTCCACAACTTCGAATCTGTGAATAATGTTTGCCTTTTTTTCCATTCCTCTCATTACCTATTCTCCCATCCATTTACACAAGTCTCTTAAATAGGTTACTCGCAGTTCCTCTTACCTTCTATATACCCTGTGAATATTAAATTTTCTAAACCCTCTTTCCTCATGTGTCCGAGAAAGTTCAACTGACTGATTCTGATTCTAAGTAGAAATTTCTTTTTTCATGTTCCCTAGAATTAGCCCTAAACAAAAAAAAACTACTTTTTTTTTTCGTTTGATAAAAACAGAACATCTACTCAAATATAGCTAGATATTAAAAATAATGTTTAAGCAATAAATTAATTTATTTTTTTTTATATCGGGTGCGATGACATTTCATTTTAACAAATATATTTACCAAAATGACACAAAAATATCATGATATAATAAAGAGTAAGTTAATTCAATAAAATCGCCATATATTAATATCACGGCCTCCAAAAGACTTTTATTGTTCTCTTACAACTTTTTCTGGAAGGTCTCTTTGTATAAGAAAAGTGAATTGTTTTAAAACCTTGCCTTCAGATCATCTTTTTAAAAATGTTACATGGATTTTCTTCATTACCTTTCGACTCAACTCTACCCCACATAATCCTCAAAGGGTTTAAGGCTGGGGAATTAAGTTGAAAATATGAAAGAATTTGATGTGGTTGCAGAAATTGTCTTAAGCCATGACTGCTTGTGTGGTTTCGTGATGAGAACTTCTGTTTTAAGACAAAAATTATTCAATCAGCCACCCTCTTGACCCAGGGGGCAACTAAAGAAAAAAAAATGTAAATCTTTATCTTTTTTTTTCGTCTTCTTATTCCTCTTCTTCTTGTACGTCTTCTTCATTTTCTTTCTTTTTCATCTTCTTTTTCTTAATCTTCATGTTTTTCTTCTTTTTATTCTTTATCGTCTTCGTCTTTTTCATCATCATCTTCTTCTTCTTCTTCTTCTTCTTCTTCTTCTTTCTTCATCGTCTTCTTTTCCTATGTTGACTTCTTCGTAAACTAAAAAAATCCTCCTATAACTTCACCGTCTTGTTCTTCGTCTTCTTTACCTTCATCTTTATAGTCTTCTTCTTCTTCTTCGTTATGGATGCATAACGTCGCCATCACTAGTGATCACTTCAAACACCATAATGCTGACTGAATATATCATCCAACTCTTTCCGAGTCCACAGCGCTGTCTTAAGATTGACACCCAAACACACTGAAATATTCATATTTGGGCCTCTAGTTGAATACCAAAAAGTTTTCCAAATTTCTGGCGGATTAAATTGCATCATGGTGCTGTTTTTCTCACAGGTCGTGCCCAACTGGCCCTACTATATTGTGCAGCCAACAAAATCTAAAACAAACAATGTGCATGCGTGAAATTAAACATATAAAAGGTCGACAATTTACTCATCGCTCCCGGTATATATGCGTGTGCTTGTAAGATGTTTAAGAGCATAGGAAAAAAAAGTGGAGACGATGAGAGAAATTGAAAAGGTTTATAACCGACGCGTTTCGCCGATGTCTGTTGGACTCGACTTCTTCAGGTCGCAATGAAACACAAAAAGGCTAAGAGAGGTAATAAATTAAATTATCTTATCAGATCCGACGATCAGAAACCAGAAAATGTTTGTTTGGGGACCTTGTAATATTAGTGCAAAAAGGTTTCTGTATTCTGTAAAGTTTCATTAATTTCTAAATTTTATTTTTGGAGTTTCTGCAGGATATACATATATACATACACACCAAAGTTTGAGAGCAGTGTTAACGATGCTTTTCTTTATTTATTTATTTATTTATTTATTTATTTAAATAGTGACAAAATTTAAACTAAATTAAATTGTAACGGATATTTTTTGATAAAATAAATGACGTCGCTTTAAATAAAAAAAATATTATTATGAATAATGTTCATCATGATTTGTTATATAACTGGTGTTATTTTCATAAAATACATGAGGTAACGCCAGGTAGCCCTGCTAGTAAAAACATATTATATATTTTAACCTTTCTTGTTTGTCCAGATTTTATACAGGTTGAAACCTTTGAGATATTGTCCATTCCTTTAAATTCAAGTTCTTACATTTGACAAAGCCCAAGAGGGTAATCATAGCGATGCTTTTATCCACTTTGACGAGAGTCACTTTGCATTCTCTCACGAGTTGTCGCCGGCGCCATCTTGGGGACACGTGACGTCACCTTCACTAGTGTGGCTGGCGCTTTTTTGATCCCAATCTCAATGCCCAATAAATATTGATGACAATTTCCACGAGAACTGCTTCCATATTCCCTCTCGAAGAATTTAAATATTTAAATTCCAATTACTACTCAGACTTGCTTGCTCAGTCTTGAAGCTCTGAAACGCAATACCTCACCTCAATGTCCCGACTACTTTCGCTCCTTCTGATTTGAGGACGACGACTATTTCAAACTTTTGTTTATTTTAATAAAAACAAAACAAAAAAAAGAAGATATTCGTTTTCAAATTAATATTTTTTTTTGTGGGGCTAAAAATTCTGAAAAATAAACGTTAAAATATTTTTTTCCCCAAATTGATTGAAAACGAATTATTTTCGATAAAGGATCAAATATATATTTTTTTTTTTTTTTTTTTTTTAGCATTTCAACCCCAAGCAAGGCGGGAAGCCACTAGCACGCAAAGGGTTTACAGAGAGTTGGAGCGAGAACAAAGAGGAGTGATAGAGGAAAGGATGAAGAGATGATCAGAGGACAGATCAGGACGTCTGGAAACGTCGATTGACATTACATTTGAATATTTGGAGATTATAGCTATCCGGGAAACAGGGAAAGGCGAGGGAGTTCCACAGATGAGAGGTGCGAGACATGAAACTATTGGAGTAGAAGAGACGGCTATATTTAATAGTTTCGACAGTGAAAGGGCGAGTGAGAGATGCCAGCCTTGTTGAATGCCTAAATTCATGAAGTCTGGGTACCAGCGAAAGCAGCTCATCGGAGCAGTTACCGTGAAAGTATTTGTAAAAAAAAGACGGAGGTGACGGTACGTCTGTGAGAGAGCGACTGCAGACGAGATGCCAGATCAGGGCCAATTACATTGCATATCTGTCTCTGGATTGTATCAAGGATCTTGAGACAAACAGAAGGGGCTCTAGATCATATATATCAGCAACACTCCATGCAAGAGCGAATAGTTGATTTGTAGATTTGGAGGTTCGACTCCGGCAAGAAAAATTTCCTGGCGCGGCATAGGGAGCCAACTTTCCTTGCGGTGGACGAAGCTATTGACTCAATGTATTTGTTCCATCTCAGGTCAGCAGTCAATGTGAGACCGAGTAGTCGCAAAGAGGTGCTCTCGTGGAGTTGAGCGTCAGACATTCTAATGGGGAGGGGGCAGGGATGGTTCTCTCTGGTGAGTAATAGAGAGCAGTTTTGTTTTTGAGGTATTAATTATTAACCAGCCAATATTTGCGCCAGTCTACAACCGTTTTGGTCTTACAATCTAAAATCTTCTAATATTTTAGATTTTAATGTTTCTGTTTTAGCCATAAATGTCTACCGGAAATACTACTCCGCCATAATGATGAAGATAAAAAATTTCATTGAAACTTAAGGACTAAAACTGACAAAGTTAATATGGCATAAATCTTCAAGGCTTTTCATAAAATGGTTTAGAATTCAGTCTCCTTTCTACATTCCATTCAATAAATAAATGTTAAGAATAATTCTTTAACATTTAAGTTTCTTTGATCAAATTATAAGTATAAACAATTTTCTCAACATTATCAGTTTTTAAACTTATCAATAACTTGACCAAGTACCGATCACTACCTGTTTAAGTCTAGAGTTAACCGTTACTTCCTCTTCCTACCCATATAAACTATCCCTTAAACCGCTACCTCGAGTGACCCTCGGGCCTTATACAGGGTGAAGAATTACTGTAAAAAAATATCTTATTTTATCACTATATTACGGGCAGCGCGCTACATAGGGCTTTTCTTATTCCTTAACTTATTCTTACGAGTATCTTAATCTCGGTTGTTTTTATTACTATTCTGTCAATGACTTATTATTTACTAGCATCTGGACAATTTTGGGTGTCTTCTAGTCCTGGTTCAGAGTTCTTCTCTGTCTTTTATCCCTTTGTCTTCTTTAGGGCTGGCTTTCTGGACCCTTCACAGAACCTGTGCTCATTCTCTTTTACAACTAGTAGTAATTGCGTCTTAGTGGCATTATCGCCTTGCTTGGAACGAAAATATGGTAAAAAAATAAAATCGAATGTTCACGTATCTGTCCCTACTCTAACTTTCACAAGGATTGTGGCCACTCGTCAATTTTTAACTGAATTTCCGTTTTCTACTGTTTTATCTTTTTACAATACCCGGAAGAAAATTTCCAAATTTCAAAGATCAAAGTAAATTGTTTAATAATAATAATAATAAAAAACAATTCCTGGTCAAATGCAGGAAATTTAATAAATACGTACATTGTCATCTGTCTATATATCTGAGATGAAGTATTATGATTACTTGCAATATTTATATTATTCGGACTGTTATCCTCATTTTCATTGCTATATTCACACCGTTTCGGCCGTTGTACGCTCCACCCAGATTCAGGTGATTGGAACTTCGAACCGAACACTTTATTTCGCAGAAACTAGAACAATGTACCCCAATGGACAGAATAAAGTGTTCGATTCGAAATTCCAAGGAACGTTGTGAATATGGCAATGAAGATGAGGATAACAGTCCAAATAATGTAAATAATGTAAACGTACTTTGTTACAGAAAGCCAGATTAAATAAAAATAAAGAAATAAATTGAAACTACCATTGAAACGATATGAATTTATATCTTTACAAAAACAGTTTTTTTTTAAATATCTTTTAATACTTGCCTAATAAATAATAAAATGGCTCCCTTTCTTTACTAAGATTGACAAATGCTAGCAAAGAACTGCTAGACTTCTGACTTCTGGCGACGTGCCAAGAAAAAAAAATCAAATACAGGATTGAGTGATAAAAAAGAATCAGGAAAAAAAAATTTTCAAAAAATGAAAATGTTTGTGTCGAATAGCTGAACTGTGATGCGTCAAGTTTTTTTGACTTCCTGGATAAGAAATCCATTCCCAAAATAGGCCAGCCAACCAATTTACCAGACACTGGCCCTGTGGTTGTTTCCAGAATGCCTTGAAAAATTTGCTTATATTCCTAATATCTAGTAAAATATCATTACATTACTGAATTTTTTTTTCTTTCTGGAAAACGTGTTCCAAAAGATATTTCAAGCAGAGGTACCATTGTTACATACCAAATGAACATTTTCAAAACAGCTCTAATCTGAAGGTCAAACCTTTACATATATATATATATATATATATATATATATATATATATATATATATATATATATATATATATATATATATATATATATAAATATAGTTTTATAGGCGTGCTATATTTATGGGATAAAGTGCTCAATATCAGAGATTTTATTTAAAAACAAATATATTGATTTTAAAGTGAACATTGAAAAAGACACTCAGGGCGACATGCTGTTTCATGCTGGACGCAATCGTCAAAATGTCGAATACTAGATATTTCCTCTGCTATTTATATATATATGGGTCAGTGGTATATTGTAGATAAAAATCTTCTGGCGGATATTTTTTTCAATAGTGGCTTGTTTTTTTTTTATTTCTTTGGTTTAATCTATTTTGCAATGAAATTTTACAATAAAATAAATTAATTCAAACAAATAAATAAAATAAATAAACAAACAAGTTATATCCTAAAAAAATAACCTTTTGAATAGATTTTTTTGCATCAATGATTATATATAACATATCCAGTTTTCAAGGCCTTGGATTGCATCCAGCATGAAACAGTCCGTCGCCGTGGAGTGTTGACTTATAAGTTCATATATATATATATATATATATATATATATATATATATATATATATTATATATATTAATAAAATTTGGATCATCTTAATGTTGATATTAAATGCGAAGAAGGCGCCGTAGTTTTCGTCATTTGATTTATTTTCCCAAGTACTTTCACACTCATCCACGATCATCTTCAGTGGTGAAGGGCCAAGACAAAGATTAATGGAATTGAATGTTGTGATTTTTTTGTAAATACGCATGAAACGCGCTCTGTTATAATTATCAACACGTATGAACGTAATAATTTAAAAAATAAATGTTAAATCTATTATGTTTTATCTAAGGGAGGTAAAATTAATTTATATAATTGTACTTTTTTTCAAAATTACAATGTTGCTGGTATAGACATTTTAAAACACTTTTGCTATACGCATAATTAACCTCATTTAGTGTTGTATTTTCCTTATATAGCGGACCTCAAGAATTTGAATTATTTCTGTTTATTTTCATGGTAGAGTATGTTTGCATTGTCAATTAATATTTCTCTAAATCATGAATGTGGACTGGAATGTAACTTTAAATGTTGTGCAATAGAACTTGAATATAACATATATCATGTAAGTCTCATTGATAATGTTGTTGTCGTGAAACTATCATATATATTTACTTTTTTGACAGAGATACAATTTCCCAAATGACATTAAAACTGATATACAAAGCTGGTCTTTAGCATGAAACAGACTGTCATATCTGGGGGTTGACTTGAATGTACACTTTTATATTTACATACGCTCTATTCTGATATGGAGGATTTTAGCCATAAATCTTTCATTAAATACGGCAGGCAAGAACGTTTTAATTAATTTTTTATTTCCCTTTTTCCAGAATCCTTGCATTTTTCTGTTTTGAAAGAGTAAGGAATTACAGAAATTTTCCATAACTTTCATTGTGCCAAAAGCCTGAAAATGGTTGAAGAATGGACAAAAGCGATTGGGGCAATGAAAATTATGGAACATTTCTATACTCTGTCACTCCTACGGAAGAACACGTAAGGGTGCTGGAAAAACTAAATAGAAAATTAATTCTTTCCTATATATATGTCGTATTTTTGAAAAATAATTTTAAAAGAAAGGTTGCTGCTCAAATATACACTAATATATACACTTTCTTTTAATATATATATATATATATATATATATATATATATATATATATTAAAAAAAGGGTTACCGACAAACGTTTTTGGTTGTAATGTGGATTTATTGAGAAAAAATATTTACTTTGTTTTACATAATTTCTAGAAAGAAAATTCGGATTGCCAACACACAAACAGAATGTCTCATATCGAGAATATTCCACATTGAACATGAAGAAAAATTAATTATTTTTAATAATATGTAAAAATCTCCACTTTCACCTGAAGACGGTTGCGAGACCAGACCAGAAACACGTGTCGTGAAATTATGTAAAACAAAGTATAATATTTTTTTTTTTTTTAATATACATACTTTTCTCTTGTTGGAACCACTACAACATATTTCTTTTATATATATATATATATATATATATATATATATATATATATAAATATATTTTTTATAGGTACAAAATTTAATGATCGAAATAAAAAAGTATAAAATTTAATATTACAAGACATATTAAAAATAAAATAAAATAAAAAAAAAAAATAACAACAAGGGGGGAACCAAAATTTCGCTCCCGCTCTTCAGGCTTCAAAATCAGATTCAAAATTAATACAGAAAAATGTACAATAAAAGGAATTGGGGAAATATATATATATAAAATATATATATATATATATATATATATATATATATATATATATATATATATATATATAAAAGGAACTAGAGACAACTGACAGCGAGTCCCAACAAACACTCACGCTGTTTTGCACAAGGAAGACTTAAATTCCCGATGTAAAGGGCCTCAGAACCTTCAGATGAAATAAAGAGTGAGACCAGGCCAACACGGTGAACCAGTCAACACTAAATTTGGCTGCACAATCTCTTATTTAATATATCTTTTTTTTTAATATGTCTTGTAATATTAAATTTTATACTTTTATTTCGATCATATATATATATATATATATATTATATATATATATATATATATATATATATATATATATATATAATGATAATGTTTGGTAATCCGTAGGATAATTCCAAAAGGATATATATCCAGGGACAGCTCAATGTCCAAAAACAGAGCAAAAATAATTATTATTATAAAGAAAACGAACTCTTAAAAGGCCATAGTGATATTTATTTCATTATGATCGAGAGATCTCAACTCTTCAGACCGACTCCTTACACACAAATGTAAATGGATAATATTTAACAAGGCTTAAAAATAAAAAAAATAAAATTGTTAAATATGCAGATTTAAAATTGGAGAAGCAAAGAAAAAGAAAGGGTATGTATTCAGATAGGGAAGACAGAACAGTGAAAATATTCAAAACTTGAAAATGAAAGAAGGAGGGATTTAGTCAGTTGTATAAAAAGATATGTTCAGGTGTAGACATGTTGACCTAATTTAAGATACTCACTGCGAAAAGGAAAATAATTCTTCAGACGGTAATGGTTGAAATAGAAACAGAGAAGAATAAAGATGGAAAGAAATTAGAAAAAGGAAATAGAAGAAAACAGAGGAGGGAGGATAGAAGAAAAGAAAGAGGGGAGAAGAGTAGAAGGGGGGACTTTCCAGTAAGCAAAATACTTTACTATATTTCAAATCAAATGTAGATTGATAGCAAGCGTTTTTCAGATTTGCTTTCAGTAAAATCGACAAATGATTCCATTTTTTTTTAGATATTTGTAAACACAAGTTAGTTCTCCGTTTTAGAAATCATTCAAGAATAAAATATATTTTTCTGAAATGTTATTTGAGGATAATTAACAAATTTGCAGTTGAATTAATCAAATTTGAAACAAATACTATTTATTTTTAATATCAAACGCAGTAAGAAAGTATTTCTTAACCAGGAGGATTTGTTTTTCTGGCGTTTTTCTTCCGGTTGGTAAGACATCCGTTTGATAGCTGTCAACCGGAAGTCTTATCAACCGGAAGTCTTAGTGATAGCGAATATCATTTAAGATATTCCATATCACTGACCTTTTCAACTGCGTCTACAGATGTCATTACGTAGGACTACAGGTTGAAATAATCGAGATTTGTAATAATTCGTTAGGCGGTGTTTAATATTTCGTCTTACTTCTGTGGAAATGACTCTTTTCAATTTTATTCAATTGATCACAAGATTGCATTGTATATCGACTGAGAAAAGGTATCGATAGCAGGTTATTTTTATAGGTTATCTTTAATGGCTTTAGGAAAAATTATGCGACGAAACGCTTTAGTTTATAAAAGTAAAATAAAAAGATGAAGAAAGCGAAATTCTTTCAGATTTCCAACAATAAAATTCGCAGATTTGTAGCTTAATACGATTTCATATCTATCTATCTATCTATCTATCTATCTATCTATCTATCTATCTATCTAAGACTGCTTATATCTATCTATCTATCTATCTATCTATCTATCTATCTATCTATCTATCTCTATGACTGTTCATATCTAGCTATCTGTCTGTCTGTCTGTCTGTCACAGCTTGTTCATATGTATGTATATATATATATGTGTCCATCAGTCTGTTCAAATCTATCTATCTATCTATCTATCTATCTATCTATCTATCTAAGATTGCTCATATCTATCTATCTGTCACAGCTTGTTCATATGTATGTATCTATCAGTCTGTTCAAATCTATCTGTCTATCTATCTATCTCAGTTTATTCGTTATCTATCTTCAGTCTGTTCATATCTATCTATCTATCTACCTATCTATCTATCTATCTATCTGCAGTTTCTTCTTATCTATCTAGCTAGTTAGCTAGATCTCTACATATCTATCTATATATCTATCAACCTACATCTCTTCATATCTATCTATCTATCTATCTATCTATCTATCTATCTATCTATCTATCTATCTCTAGTCTGTTCAACACTCTCTTTCCCGCTCCTTTTGTTGTCCTCAACCTTTTTTAAGTTTGCACCATTTATAATCGAATTATGCTCCTCATCGGTGTTGTTGTTGTTGTTGTTGTTGATATAACGACAGTTGTGCTCTCCGGCCTTCCTCACGTCTATATTCAACTTTATTTAATCTATTGGGTTTGACTGTACTTGTTTCCCTGCCCATGTCTAGGGATAATCTTATCTGGTTATTTTTTAGATCTTTCTTGCCAGTAAAGTCCAGATCCAAAGCTTTGATCCACTAGGCCATTGTCTCATAGGACAATTCGCGGTCGTGAACTTGGAGACTTAAACCATATCTGCCTGCTGATCAGTTCTGCTACTGTTGCTGCCTGTCATAAACCTGAAGATTGGCCTGAGTATAGCGAGTCAAGTATGAAGCAGACTGTCGCTGCTCAATGTTGATTTCCTTTAGGGAAATACTTTTTTGCAGCGCCTAATATTTATATTATTTATAAAGACAAGTTCTCAGAGACTTTAAGTCATGACTATTTTGATCAAACAGGACGCCCAATTAAGAAAATCGGCTTAGAATCGTAAAATAGAGAATGCAATAAAACTAAGACATTATTTACTTTGAAAAGCTTTTATTTACTTTTATGTTTAAAATATATTACGGACACGATTTCCTTATGTTGTCACTGAATACGGAATAATCAAAACACAGATAGAAAATGAAATGGTAATCTTTACAACGTCAACGAAACACAATACTCACCAGCGCTGGGAAGTAGGTAAACCACTGCTAGTGGCGCACTACTTAGACAGCATATTACGATATTTACCTGCCTCCCCGCTAGGTAGGATGCGGCACAAGGTCAAATTTAATGTGAGGAAATCCGAGCCCACGTAGACCACACATACGCAGGATAGAGTATCTGTCTACTTCCCTGTACGAGACTCTGCCCTTCGGCATAGCCTCGTCCGGGTTCCTCTCCGCCTGAAGGCAAAGAGTTCGACACGGCAAGAGCTTCCCACGCTGGCAGCTCAGGCTGCCAAGTTAGGCAGCAGATTGCCCTCATTTACAATAGTGAACTACTTATTTATGTTGATTGAAACATACGTATTATTAGTGTTCATAGGTACGGTATATAACATCTTAATAATATTAATGAATATTGAATTTTCACTAGAATTCTTTTCATTTTTCTTTTTATTTTAATTAGGGATTTAATTAAGACTTCCGGTTTGTAAAACTGCCGGTTCATAGTTATCAACCGTCAGACTTATCAACCGGAAGTCTTACCAACCGGAAGTCTTAGTTAAAGTACGTTAAAATAAACTGTTGATCCCCTTTAAATTATTGAAAACGACTTTTGGTTGATATGATCAGAAGAGAAGAATAACCAGAGTCGATCCCTTGAGAGTCTTCCCAACAAATATTACGTTTATCTCTACATCTGCTGCAAGGGTATTCGCCTTTATGGACCTGTGGACTGACAGAGGCAGAAATACAAGCCCCTTTAGTAAAGATAATTAAATATCTTTTTCTTCATCTAGTTACGTCTCTCTCTCAATGGCAGTCATAACTTGTGTCTCGTGTGAATATCACCGTCCGATGTTGAATTATGTATCTTCATTCATGAATTCTTGATGAGCTCTGTGAATTCTTTTCTTGAAATGTTTGATGGAAATTTTCAAAAGTCGTGTGATTTTGATTTCACTTCATTTTTCTTTCTACAAAATTCTTTGTGTGTGTTTTGCTTTGTTTTACGCGCTAATTAGCCACAATTTGGTGGGCGAAATGGAGGAGGAGGAGGGGCTAATTGGGTGGGGGGGTCGAAGATGGCAGAAGAATCCAATTTGAACGGCAAACGGCAAAGAGGGGGAGGAGGAGGGGGAAGTTAGTGAAAAAGCTGATGTAATGAGTTAATTGGAAATTAATAGCTATTAGCACAGGAAATTGAACAATGAGCGAAACGTAAAGAGATTATGGAGAGATAGAAAGAAAGAATAAGAAAGGGAAAAGGTGGAAAGAAGCAAAGGAAAGGGAAAAATTAGAAAGAAAGAAAGAAAGAAAGGAGGAAGAAAAGAAGGAAAGAAGGAAAGGAAAAGAAAAAAAATAGAAAGAAAGAAAGAAAGATTAAAAGAAAGAAAATAGGAGGAAGGAAAGAAGGAGAGAAAAGGCAAAAGATAATAAAAGAAAGAAACAAAGATTAAATCAAAGAAAACAAAAGGAAGGAAATAAGGAAAGAAAAGGCAAAAATTAAAAAGAAAGAAAGAAAGAAAGATTAAATGAAAAAAAGAGGAGGAAAGCAAAGGAAGGCAAAAATTTAAAAGAAAGAAAGAAAGGAAGGAAGGAAGGAAGGAAGGAAGAAAGATTGCATGAAATAAAAGAGGAGGAAAGAAAGAAGGAGAAAAATGCAAAAATTAGAAAGAAAGATTAAATGAAAGAAAATACGAGGAATGAAAAGGAAAGGCAAAAATTAGAAAGAAAGAAAGAAAGAAATGAAAAAGAAAGGAAGAAAGAAATGAAATGAAAGAGAAAGAAAGAAAGAAAGAAAGAAAGAAAGATTAAATGAAAGCAAGGAGAAGGCAAGAAAAAAGAGAGGAAATTAATAATTAGGAAAAAAAGAAAGATTAAATGAAAGAAAAGAGAAGCAAAGAAAGACAAAAATTAGAAAGAAAGAAAGATAGAAAGAAAGAATATGAGAGAAAAATAAAAGCCGTTGAGGAAAAAAGGAGAAATATCAAAAACAGGAAAAGAAAACGAAGAAAAATTGCGAGAAAAAGAAATTGAAAAAGAAAGAAATTTCTAGAAAATAGAAGGTAAATAATGAAATTACACCATTTTTCTTTTTTAAAGAAAGGAAACTAAATTGGAACGAAATAATGGACGAAAATCGACGAGGGAGTCAGAAAATCATTTTATTTTCACGACCAGATTAATTTCACCAAATTTCTACACATGATTAAACATGACATTTTCGGAAAGGAGTCTTTTGTTTGGGCCGAGAAATTTTCAGCAGCTCTTCATATATATATATATATATATATATATATATATATATATATATATATATATACATTCGGATATAAATAAAATACATCTGTAAAGATTATATACATTTTAAAAAATGAAAACTTTTCTTTACTAATGCGTTTCGTCCCTTGAACTTTATTAATGTAAATATGGAGATTTTATTTCGTAAATGGTATTTATACGATGCAATTTCATTAATAGATATCTTTAATGTTTTCTTCAATGTGTGTACTGCGGTTGTTCGTCCAATCTCTATGGATATTATTCACATTGTACTTATTGTTTCCACATCTATTAACACCGATATTAATATCAAGTGCTTCTATGATTTCGGTTTCAATATTATAAGAATCAAGGTCCTGAATCAATAATTCTTACTTTTCTTTTTTCTCAAGTTTTCTAAAATGAAATGTCTCAATTGTGACATCTTTATACGCAGTTGAAAGCGGTTATAAAGTTTTAGATAAGAAGAGTTGCCAAATTTTAACGGATAACAAATTATCGTTTAGTGTTAAAATTTTTAATTTGCGAACTCTTTAAAATATTCGTAAAGCTTGCTGTGTAAGTCAAGGTAAACTATGAGAGGCGCCAAATAATTTAAACAAATGTGAGCAAATATTGTTGAATTGTTATTTAAATTTTATTTTTAATATAATTATTATATAATATAATATATTTTTGTTTTATTTTATTTTCAATATAATTATATAATATAATGTGTTTTTGTTTTATTTTTAATATAATTATTATATAACCTAATATATTTTTGTTTTATTTTATTTTTAATATAATTATTATATAACATAATATATTTTTTGTTTTATTTTATTTTAATATAATTACTATATAATATAATGTATTTTTGTTTTATTTTATTCTTAAAATAATTATTATATAACATAATGTATTTGTTTTATTTTTTTTAATATAATTATTATATAATATAATATATTTTTATTTTATTTTTAATGTAATTGATATATAACATAATGTATTTTGTCTTATTTTGTTTAATTATTTATATATTAATTTGTTTGTTTTAAATATTTAAAGGTTTTGTTTTAACTATTTTCTTTTATGTTTTTAATTTTGTATGATCTATTTTTATTCTCAAGACAACATAACTGACCATAAAAATAAACAACAAATTTTACAAAATATATCCCTATATTTAGCTTGATAAAGCTCCTGAAGCAACGAAACGCGTTGGTATAGAATAGTAATGGCTGGTGACTCGTTTACAGGAATGAATATTCCGAAAAGTTGCAAGATACTTGTGTTTCTTCGATATCCATATAGGCAAACTTTGATTTATGCTGCATCTTTGTTGCACGGAACTTAATTACAGTTTAAGGGAGAGAGCACATATCCTGTCGTCGAACAAGGCCAGTACACCAAAAACCTCGGCCAAGATGACTTGTAAATTTGTGCTAGCACATTCATCGATGTTTTTTTTTTTTTTTTTTCATCTTTTTACAGTAAGGTTCACCCTGTACAAGGTCCAGGAGCCACTTGAGGTAGAGTGTTACGTTAAAGGGTAGTTTATATGGATAGGAGGGGAAGATAACGGTTAACTCGAGACTTGAACAGAAATTTGTAGTGATCGGGGGAAACATCCTCTAGGTAGTCGGCTCCCTAGAACAGTGGTTCGAGTGGGACTTGCTTCTCACCAATGGAATACAGAGGGAATGTAGGTGGATTGCTACAATATAAGTGTCATGGCGGGTCCTAGCCGTCGTTAGACCTGGCGGAACCAAAGAATGTAGTTCTTCCGAGCACTTGCCATGGAAGTAACGATAGAGCAATGACAGGCTTGCCATATCCCGCCTGTGAAAGAAACATTGGAGGGTGGGGAATAATTCGTCCTCCACAAGGACTCGAAGACGCTTTTGAACTCTGTCGAGGCTGGAGAGTGAGGACTGGGCAGCTCCCTCCGAAATAGGGCAACAGTACTCCATTTTCGGCCTGATTTGGCGTTCATAAATGTAGAGGATAACATGAGGAGTCAGGTACTTAAAGCAAGTAATATACATAGTCACACGGCCACGACGTATATCTTCCGCATACACATACCCAAACATACGCTCTACAGTCAACCCCTATGGATGTTCTTTCTTATTCTTTTCAGCTATATGTGTACACACAGTATATTTTCTCTCTTTTGTGAATCCTATAACCGTTGTATTAAAATCAAAAATATCTCCACGTGTTAAAAATTTATTACTGAAAATACTGAATTCGATTTCCATGATAGTACTCAATCCTCAACCTCGTTCTATCGCAAGCCTGTAGAGACACGCATTCATTTATTTATTCTAGCAGAAACAACAGGGAAGATGAAGACCGGATTTGTTGAACGTTTTTTGCGATTATTTACATTATTTTTAAGATTCTAGAAATGAAAAAAAAAACAGCCTTATTATTATTCCGACTAAAACCTCTCGAGGCAGATACGTCGGAAGTAAACCTTTCAATATTTCTTGAAATTCATCAAATCTGTGGGTGTTACTCCCATTGGTCTATCAAAATGCCTGCTAGGTGGCGCCGATTTAGGACTATACTAGAAAGGACATAGCTCTCCCTTCCTCTTTTCGTCCAAGAATGCGCTATGTAGAAAACTTCCCATACCTTCTAGGGTGACTTAGTCTACAAGCCATGTAATGCATTTCCCGAATACACACACACACACACACACACACACACACACACTATATATATATATATATATATATATATATATGAACTGTATTATCAAGTAATGTTTGGATTACCTTAAATCCTATATTGACACTGATACCTATAAAGGGAAAACCTTTAATAAAGAAATGTAATCAAAACAAACAAGTTTTATACCAACGGTAGAAAAACATAATATGATGCCGTTTTGTCGGATAGTGGTCATGTCTGACACAAGGTCACGATAATGGAGTACTCAGAGATGTCCAATAGATTGTTAGAATCTAGAAATGACTTGATAAGTGCCTCTAAGTTATTTTCCCAAAGTCGACATCTTTGTAAAACGACACTTTTGTAAAGTACGCTATCTTCATCTATTACTAAAACTTTCTCATTTTTTTTACTTATTCTTCATAGACTAAGAATGGTAATGCTGAAATTAACGGCATCGATATGAGAACATGCTAGAACAATTTTCTGTTTTTAATTAATCATTTTAATCGCTATATAAAAATGGAAAAAAAATATTCACGTGTTAAAAATTTATTTCTGAAAATACTGAATTCGATTCCTACAATGGTTCTTAATTTCAACCTTATTCCAACACAAGCCGGCAAAACACTTATTCCTTCTCGGCTAATGAATAATCTGAAAATGGTGACAGACGACATGTTATGAACCCGCAAACTGCAAAGGATAGCGCCAAAACAAAGAACTCCGTTTCAAAGAACTCATGATCAACGAACTTTCTTACGAAGATTCAACATCGTGGAGGAAAAATTGCAAATAACCACCACTACTTCTTCTCAGCCCCTTTTTGGATTGGTCAAGGGTTAACCAATGGTAACTTTTCGACTTCTTTTACCTCAAACGGGCCGCTGTTTTTATTTCTAATGCCGACATATATATCATAATTCACTCTCAGCTTGTCATGAATTCAGGTGAAATTACTGGAAGTTAAGAAGAAAAAGACTTCCTTACACGAGCACAAAAGAATTATACGGAACAGGGTGGAAACTGAACATTTCGGTAATTCAAAAAGTTACCTGTTAAGAAAAAAAGATTATTAATTGTAAAGGAAAAGCTTTCTTCGTGAAACGAGTCAATGTAATAGACTCTAAAACTGAAAAACATGATTCTGAAATTTTACTAAAAACAGGATTTCAATAAAACATGACTGGCCGAAAAAGATTAAAAAAAATTCAATTTGTACTAATGCTAACTGTTCGGTCAAGGAAGAGTTTTCTGCATAAAAAACGGTTAATTTGACTATTACCATTCTTAGTCTAACGAGAATAAGTAAAAAAAAAATGAGAAAGTTTTAGTAATAGATGAAGATAGCGTTCTTTACAAAAGTGTCGTTTTACAAAGATGTCGACTTTGGGAAAATAACTTTCAGGCACTTATCAAGTCATTTCTAGATTCTAACAATCTATTGGACATCTCTGAGTACTCCATTATCGTGACCTTGTGTCAGACATGACCACTATCCGACAAAACGGCATCATATTATGTTTTTTCTACTGTTGGTATAAAACTTGTTTGTTTTGATTACATTTCTTTATTAAAGGTTTTCCTTTATAGGTATCAGTGTCAATATAGGAGTTAAGGTTATCCAAACATTACTTGATAATACAGTTCATATACATACATACATACATACATACATACATATATATATATATATATATATATATATATATATATATATATATATATATATATATATATATATGATATAAAAAGGCTCAAACACTAATATTCCATGTTTATAATTTATTACATTGGAATCGTAATCACGATCCATATCATAAGACCGACAAATAATAAAAAAAAATGAAGATTTGAATCCTGATTACGATTTCAATGTAATAAATTATAACCATGGAATATTAGTGTTTAAGCCTTTTATATTATATTCTTACTTTTTATTATATTCATACTTTTGAGTTCTATCTGGATTCTATCCTCTTATATATATATATATATATAAAAAAATTCCCAAGAGGATAGAATATATATATATATATATATATATATATATATATATATTTACCATATATATATATATATATATATATATATATATATATATATATATATATATATATATATATATATATATTTGTGTGTGTATTATATATATATATATATATATATATATATATAAATATATATATATATATATATTTTAACTTGAAAATTATATATATATATATATATATATAATAAAATCCCAGTTTTCTTCTACCATATATGATTATATATATAACTTAAAATTTATATAACTAAAAATTATATATATATATATATATATATATATGATTTTCAAGTTTTCTGTTTGATTATATGTGGTTTATTATAAAGAAAAACGTACGTCAAAGAGTTTGAAATTGAGAAAGGCAATAACAATCTTAAAAACGCCATAAATATTTAGTCACGAAAATTAAGCAAAGAAAAATGATATCGTTTTAAAAAAGAAATGGCTGCGTTAGATATGGCGGCAAAAACGACGCGTTTTGCTGTTTACTTTAACATTGTTTTTTTTACCCCTGGAAATGATTTCAAAATTGTTCCTAGTCGTTTCTGCTGATTCGTCTGTGTGACGAGTCCGGAAGTCGTCAGCTGCCCAGTTCACACGAGATCTCAAATCACGCGCAAAACAAGTTAAATTGTGGCGAGTTATGTCGATAAACTAAATTGACTGCATCGTTGCATTTTAGAAAAAGAGACAAAAACGAAAAAAAAAATTGCCACAATAGGAGAAATTTAAAATCTGATGAATATTTACTGTACAAAGAAAAAAAAACTGATTGGATTTTGTATATTTTTGTAGAGTGGCCTGTATTTTTTTAATTACTTAGTTGTTTAAGACATTGTTTACATTTAAGTCCGTTCTCTTTCACAAACTACCCCCCAGCGTGCTCACACACACACACACACACACACACACACACACACACACACACACACACACACACGTATATATAATATTTTAAACGCTATTTTATTGGATACACATTTTTGAAATAGATGTTTTGTTTTTTAAACAACGATTAAAACAGAAATAAGTGTTTTTTTAATGATTTCACCTCAAATATGGCAAAAAAGCCACAATGGCACAAGGGGTTACTGAGTGTGGATGAATAAGAAAAAGAAAAATATTATTAAAGATCAATAAAAAAAAAAAAATGAGGAATCAAGAAGTCAGTAGAAAACGACTGTCATTGCATTTTAAATAAAAATCAAAATCGCCGGGTCTATTTCAAACACGAGTACCCACTAAAAATAACGATCTAAGTAATTAAAATATTTGATAAAAATAAATCCATTAATTATCTAGAAATATATATATATATATATATATATATATATATATATATATATATCTTTTCTAGGCATAAATTATGCCATCCTGGGTATAACGATAAACTACATCCGCGTCCTGCGTAAGACATTAAACTACATCCAAAAGCAAGGCCTCTAATCAGGAGATTTTGAGGAGCCTGCAACCACCTCTTAATTACTGGTGTTCTCAGGTTCATCTTGATCCTGTGTGGTAGCACCTGTTAGGGTCCCAGCTATGAGCAAATTGTTAACCCTCAAACTGGGGTCAAAACACTATTAAAGTGAAAACATATTTTTTTTTAAAAAATGTATTACTGGTAAAAATTTAAAAAAAAACAAAAAACATATTACTAATATTACAACCTATTTTTATACTTTAGTATAGTTTTCCAATATGACCTGAAACTTATTGTCCCAGCATTTTTGAATGTATTCATTAATGACCTCCTTAAAGTCAGTGTATGGGATCTTAGCCATTGATTCTACATTCATTTCTAAAGCTGATTGGGTTTCTTGGTCTTTATTGTTAACTTCCATTCCGATGTGGCTGGGAACCCAACATAGTAATGATGTCTTTAAATTTGCAATTAGTTGAAATGAAGGATAGCTCACTAAATATTAATTGTTCAAAACACAACACAGAGCACAAACACAGGAAAATATACTAACGACGAAATCCTTGAAAATAGCTAATGAATTGGTTGAGAACGTATGGGATGATTATCATTACGGACATATATTAGTCCCTATAAAATTCAATACGGACATGTATTAGTCTCTATAAAAATCATTACGGACATGTATTAGTCCCTATAAAAATCATTACGGGCATATATTAGTCCCTATAAAAATCATAAGGGACATGTAATAGTCCCTATAAAAGTCATTACGGCATATATTAATCCCTATAAAAATCATTATGGACATGTAATAGTCCCTATAAAAATCCTTAAGTCGTATATTAGTTCCAATAAAAAATCATTACGGCATATATTAGTCCCTATAAAAATAATTACGGCATATATTAGTCCCTATAAAAATCATTACGAACATGTCCCTATAACAGGAAAAACTGTAGGAATATTAGAAAAACGAAATAGAATAAATAATAAATTTTCCTTGGCTGATACAGTCAATGAAACATGCCTAAAACATACAATATTATATAGAGTACTGTCTGCCATAATTTAGCTCTTGAAAATATATTTCGATTGAGCACTGTTGAGTGATAGGCCAATTCTATAAACAACAGCCACTTGCGTAAATGCAAACCTCTTCATTTAAATGAATTGCATCACTCCGATTGATTGGCATTTGTTTACATTCGTAAAAAACAATACGCTAGATTTCGTTGTTTCTCTCTGTCGAATGAAGATAGCTCAGTTGTAGAAACTCAGATTGATCGGTTGGGTTTCGATCCGGGTTTGAAGTATTCGGATGTCTAGTCGCACTGAGGAGCTGTGATACAGCGAAACAGTACTGTCTGCGAATGACACACACACACACACACACACACACACACACACACACACACACACACACACACACACATATATATATACATATATATATATATATATATATATATATAACATTAAAATCCCGCAATATATATTTTTAAAATAAAAAAAAATCTCTAATCTTTATAGAATACGTGGACTGCGCCAACATGTTGTTAACCATATAATTTTATTAAAATATATGCAATGTAATATTATGTAACGTTTAGCTCTACCCAGCACCTGACGACTGTGTTGTGCATAAAATTAAGAGTCGTCCTACCGGTGGTGAATATATATATATATATATATATATATATATATATATATATATATATATATATATATATATATATATATGAAAAATCATGGCCAGATAAAAAAAATCAATAATCAAATGAAAACTACAGACAAAAGTTCATTTTCTCCAGCAAGACATTCATTTCTGTAGTTTACTGCTACCAGTAAGCAGAAATATTTCTCCTCCCGATGATGGCCATTTCGGTCGAAACTAGACGAGGAATCGAAATGGAATAATAATAATAAAAACGAAAGAATATTAATCTACAACCCAGTGTGTCTAAAGATTTTAATTTTTTTATTGTTCAATATATATATATATATATATATATATATATATATATGAAAAGGGAGAAAAGAACAATAAGAAAAATATATATATATTGTTTTAAGGTGTCTTGTATTTATAAAGATAAAGTTCTCAGTATCCGACATAGAGCGTGTGTCAAAATAAGAAGTGTGGACACCGATATCAACACCGATTGACAACAAACTGTTTTATACTTCGAACCTGAAGACAGCGTTCCAGTATGAAAAAGACTGTCGCCACTTGATGTTGACATCAGCGTCAATATATATTTATGAGTAACAGTGATCAATATTAGTGATAGAGAATATTTCAATATTCCTATGGCTTGTAATTTTTAAAATTATTTAGTTTTTAACCTTTCGCAAACAATTGCACACACCCAGGCCCAGGCATCATATATATATATATATATATATATATATATATATATATATATATATATTCATATTTTGATTTCTTTTTTGATACACTGTTCATTCCATCTATCAGCGTGCGAACTTAGGACAACTTTAAAAAAAATATATTCTTCGGAAAGGCCCGAACATGCATCTCCCTTTCTAGGAGAAACCACGGTCTGATCTGGCCGCTCACAGAGAGACCCACAGACCAGCAAGGTTCTTTCCCCCACTTTTTTTTTTTAAAGTAATGCACATTTTCTCGTTCAGTGTTTTCCCGAAAACTCATTCCTATCCAAAACGTACATCAATAGATTTTCTAAGGAATCCATGGATTTATTTTTAATCCGATTTTTGTATAACTTCAAACGTTATTTTATTGGATACCCGTGTTTGAAATTGACGCCTTGTTTTTTTTTAAAAAAAACAGGCGGCCTGAAGCTTACATCGGCAATAGTGTCTACTAACCCTCTGGCTGCTGGTCTATATACATCTCTGCTGTGGGTCGGTGACTGATGCCAAATCGATCGAGTTTCCTTACCGGTATATATATACTCACAACTCGCCCGTCGAATTAGACGTATGAGGGCCACGCAGATCAGTTCCTAGGAAGCCGACAGCCCGACAACAACACATGAGATTTGATTATAGTGGTGAAGGCCTCGTGCAGGACCATCCACACTTTTTGAAGGGCCGAATACAGAGACCTGGTGCACTATGTGCCACAAGGTCCCCAAAATGACCCTCCACAGGTTTTGAATTCAGAGTTGTCCTTCTCTTAGATCAGTTGCCATCCAAGGCTATAGAACCCAGTCTTTCCTGCTATTTTACCCATAGCTGGAGGGAGAAGAATAGGATACACACCTTTCTCAAGGGTATTAGTATTTAAGGGAATGTAATGGATTCCTCTTGAATTCGAACTCAGCTCTCCGATTCCTCAATCCAAGCCGCTATCCATTACTCCACCGTGCCTCTCTCTCTCTCTCTCTCTCTCTCGCTCTCTCTCTCTCTCTCTCTCTCTCTATATATATATATATATATATATATATATATATATATATATATATATATAAATCTACTTCTACTTATGATTGCATTAAATGGTTTAGTAATTACGATAAAAATAATGGATGTTCGTTTATTAAATATGATATAAAGGAATTTCATCCATTAATTACAGAAAAAAGCTCTTTTAATGAAACTTTACTGTTGCCAAAAGAATTTATATCTATTTCTAATGATAAAATAGATCTTATTAGACATTGCCGCAAATCATTTTTGTTCCACAATGATGAGGTATTGATTAAAATTTCCCACACACTAGTGAATTGTTTAAAATATTTAATAAAAATTATGTAAAATTAAGCTATAGTTGCATGCCTAATGTGGCTAACTTAAATACCGGATACAACATGATAAAAATCAAGGATAAACCACGTACAGCCCGTCCCAAATGTAATTGTAGAAATAAGAATGCCTGTCCCCTCCGGCGAAAATGCCAGCAAGAGTGCGTGGTGTACCAGGTAAAAATATACAAAGATAGACTTGACAGTACTGATGAAAATTCTAAAGTATGCAGAAGATCTACACAAAACAGCTTTAAAAAACGGTATTATAACCATATTTCTAGTTTCACTAACAAAAAATTCAAACATAACACAACGTTATCTACTTACATATGGAAAATTAAACATGACTATAAAAAGACCCCATTTTGAAATGGGAAATATTAAAGAAATGCCATAAATACAAAGCAGGTAATAAAGTTTGTCCTCTGTATATAGAGGAAAAAGTTAGCCATCACTTTATTTAAGGAACGTAACAATTTGCTGAATTTTAAAACGAAAATCTTAAGTAAGTGTAGACACAGAAAACGTTGGTTACTAAAATAGGTTTATTTTCGTTTTTTTTTTTTTTTGAAGAAATAAGTTCTCTACCCCCATTGTTGTGTTACTTGGTTTCTTTTTTCTTTTTTATTTTTTGGTCACATAGTGGTTATGTTTTTGTATTGTAGGTTTATATTTCCTGTTCTTATAGCACCTCTTTAGCCAACCTGACCTGACGATCCGCGTAGGTGAAATCTAGGTAGGTTTGTCTGGCTCTTTAGGTTTACTTTGCTATATATATATATATATATATATATATATATATATATGTAACGCTAATAAACTTATAAATATAAGCAGCTATATTCGTCAGGCAAAACCTTAGGTGTTTTAGCTTGTAAATGAAGAGACTAATACCCAAGGGGAAAAAAAGGCGAAAAAAGGGGAAAAAAAGAAAGAACAAAGAACATGTACTTCCGGCGAAAATAATCGTCGAGAATCTAAGTTCAGAGTTCAAAGAAAAAAAAACCCGATACGAGTAAAGTAAAATAACTAAACAATGTGCTCAATACGCTAAGTAGAGCATATTCGTCTTTGGATTTTATCGAGAACCTCAAAATGAGCAGCGGGTGCACTGAATATATATGGTAACAGTATTCCATGCATTTGTACATGTGACGGATTGCGACTCAGACGAGAAAAATCGTAAATAACATAAAACACAGACCGGAACACTACTGCAGTTTTGACCATCAAGGTTTCTTCAAGGAGTTTACTCAGCGAATTAATCAAAGACAACGCAAGAACTTAAATGTTTTTTGCAGCACCTGAAGTAATCACCGCAGTGAGAGTGGAAGAAATAAAGGGGAGGGAAAAATTCTTTTTCCAATTTCATCTGGCTTCGTATATCCCAAAATTTAACTTCTTGACGTGCCTACATTTGGCCATGATCTCAGAACTCCCATTCAGCGCCAGCTTTGTGCTTTGCAATCATCAGTTTTTCCTCCTGACACAGCCTACAAGAGTTGCTATTCATTTTACTATCTTCTACATACCTTCTTTCATTTTTTCCCCTAAAATTCCAATAGTAGTTCGTATTGAACTTGCGTTCTGGTACGATGATGAGGTATGGTTCTGCCAACTCTTTTTAAATTGGTTCTCAGTGCAAACAGTGTATTATTTTTTTCACTGCCACTATCATTTTCTACCTTGGCACAATACACTACCCCTTCTGTACAGCATACTCCTATTAATGGGCAATTATTTTTATCGTACAATAACAAAGGACCTTATTTCCACCTCTCACATCCTCTCATGATTTGAATTTCTTTTGTTCAATCTTTTGATAATATTGCCTAGGTTGCTAGTGCATCTGTAGCTCAACTTGATTGTATTAAGGTTAAATAACTTTTACAGCGCGGACAGTTTTGGGAAGTAATTATTTAACAAGCTAAAAAATATTTTCCCTATATTTGTTTTTACTTACATGTTGAAGGGTGGATTGAACCGGATGACATTCCTTTTTCTGTTTTTCTGTTGTCATCTGTTCCTCTGTCTGCATGGTCCTTGAAACACAGCTTAACATTCTGCCCTTCATTTCTTAAAGCAGATATATATATATATATTTAATTTTTTTTCATTGAATACTTCTTTATTTGAAGAAGTTTTTGACAACCTGTATTGTACGCCTAACGGGTGATGTCTAATCACACTTGACAGTGGTGTATTTACGTATTCTCAAAGCCGTATTAGGTTTTATGAAAAGTGAGACGGTTTCAGACAACAGGTTTAGATGTATGCCCCAAGACTGGACTACTTTTTTGATGATCTCCACTGTGATGTCGAAATACAGACCCTTAAATATATTGTGCAGCTTTTTCCTAATGGAATTGTTATTTCTTTAATTATTTGGTACCATTATCAGTATATAAAAAAAGAATACCCGCTCGGCCCGGTGGCTAGGATCAAAGTGTAGTATCTGCGCTTTGTGAGCTGTCGGGTGTCTGTCGAACTCTCTGCTTGCAGAGAGGAACCCGGACGAAGCTCCGCCGAAGGGTAGGGTTTCGTTGGGGAGGTTGACAGAACTGGCCCGCCTCGGCGGGTTTGGATGGTTATTTATTTTTGGCTGGGCCTACGGGCTCAGAGATACCCACATTAAAAAGGCCTGGTGCCACATTCGATCCCCGTGGGTGGATTGATAAATACCATTATCAGTATAATGTATAAACATAAAATATATTTTGGATTGGATCAATTTCATAGTATCGAGATAACTTTTTTTATATTTAAAACCGTCCAATCAATTCTTTGTTAAATGTTAGTAAACCTGAACCAACACAATCACTGAAATTTTTTCGACCTGATCTGCGCAATGTAAACAAACTGGCGCCCAATTTCAGGCCGAAAATTTCAGTGATTGCGCAGGTCCTTGCCAACATTGTGAATTTTAAAGATGAATAGATTTTTGAAATATTATAAAAAAAGTTATCTTTTTATAAACAACCACGCAGTGTATATTATCAATATACTGCTCCTTACCATATTAAGAATTTGCCTCTTGAATTTTTTTACAATACGCACACACACACACATATACACACACACACACATATATATATATACGTATGTATGTACGTTTATATATATTTTTGTGTAAACACTTGACGGTATATATATATATTAATATATATATATATATATATATGTATCTATGTATAGTTCAAAGTTTACCATATGTGTAGAGGAGTTGTACTCAGTATCGGAGAAAGAGTGTTTATAGATATAAACAATGTGGATATAGAAATCAGAACTGAATAGTGTCTGTTAATTTTATGCCTCATGCAATCTTCAGGCACGCCATGTGTTAACCTCGCACTGGAGAATACATGAAAGTAGGGGAAGGAAGACAATTTTTAGATCTATTTTTTATTTATAATGCTTTAGCTAATTTGCGGTTATGAGTTGATCTGAAAATCACATTGAGGCGTGAAATTGACTGTTTA
>CAHIKZ030001429.1:480000-502500 GCA_903632075.3 Acanthosepion pharaonis | reverse complement strand
TATATGTGTGTGTGCGTGTGTATATGTGTGTATATATTTATATACTAATTTCTTATTATAACACAGTATATATGTACGGAGAAGTAATATGCAAACACATACTAGCAAAAACACACGCACACATACGAGACACAAAAAATGACGATAGGTCTAAGAAGATACAATGGTTATAAAAAGATAAGAACGAAGACATCCTTTCTTTCCTCTTTCTCCGCCCAATCTTAATTGTTTTATTACCCCCTTAAGCAGAAGAATACTTTCGACACCAGTCGAAGAAAAAACATTGGCTTATTTCTACAGACAAAAGACAATGGTTAAACATCGAAAAATATAGAAAAATTAATTCGTCCTTTGACAGGATTCGAACCTGCATCCTATACGGAACCGTCATTTACGCTGACGTGCCTTTAACCGATCGGCCACAAAGGAGCGTTCGGTAGGGAAGGTCGAATTTACTGCTTATAAACTTCAATCTTCCATGAATCTCGTACATTCATAACTGCTCTGGCGTATCAAATGTAAACAAATGACATCATATATTAAGAAATGGACAAGGTCCGACAATTTATTTATTAAAGACATTTTTAGGTTAAACGTTCTTTTTTTTATAGATACAAGTATTTAAGTAAATGCTCTGTTTATGATAAACAGTATTAAATAACATTTACCGGCCTGATTTACACGTACTGATTTGATTATTTATATAAATTTACGATATTTTGACCCAATGGATTTAAGCGTGACTTGGCACAAAAAATTCGTTTAAGTTCAATGAAAAAAAAAACAATGATGAAGTAATAAAACCTGGCGAGTTTATATATATAAATGATATCATAACTTATACTATGAAAAAAACAGGCATGGAAATCTGTTGGCTAGAAATCAATTATTAAAACAAAATAACGGGTTATTTTACAAAAACCAATTTCCTGAAGAAAGTCGCGATATTCAACAACGGTCGAAAATTCGTGAATATATATTTCAGATTTTATTATGGAACAATCCGAACAATATTTTTTAAAAGCAATCAAGAGTTATTATATATGTTTCAAATATATCAGATAGATCCTCGAATAGATTCAATTGCTGGGAATGTACGTCCGAAATTTCATTAAAATGTTACGAAGATGAGGACAACAGTCTATAACAATGTAAATATTGTCAATCAATTACAATATATACATCATAAGAAACTAGACAATTATCCTGAAGAAGGCCGAGCGTACAACGACAATATGTTTTTTTATGGCAACGAAGATACAAACAACAGTCCGAAGAATGTAAACAGTACAAAAATTGCAATACCTCATCTCAGAAATATAGATAGATATATATAGATTTATATATATATAGCGTACATTTAAATTTAATAACGTTTGCATATATATATACGAAGATGAGGACAACAGAACTTTCACAATGTAAATATATCAATGTGAATTACAAACTCCTCGTCTCAGAAATATAGAACAGATCCTGAAGAAGGCCCTGTTCAAAATTAGAAACATTTTTCAAAATGGTTTAAGATGAGGACAACAGTCCGAACAATGTTTTAAAAATCAATAATTGCAAACTATCTCATCTCAGAAATAGATAATCCTGAAGAAGGCCGGAGCAAAGCCAACGGCCAAAACAGTTTTAAATGAATTACACGAAAATGAAAAACAGTCAAAAGAATGTAAAATGTGTTCTAATTGCAATTTTCTATTTGTCGCGAAATAGAGACAGGGTCCTGAAGAAGGCCTGAGCGTACAAAACAGGTCAGAAAAAGTTTTTCAATAAAATAACGAAAAAATGTTACGTTCAAACATGTGAGGTCATTCAGTATTTCAATGTAAAAGAGTATTCAACTTTTTAACAATGTTAATTTTCTCAAAAATATAGAAGATCCTGAAGAAGGCCGGATACAACGGTCAAACATTTTCAATGTGTTTTAAACAAGATGAGGACAACAGTTTTTGTAAATAGTATAACATTTTTAATCAAGTAAACCAGAAATATAAACAGATCCTTAAGAAGGAAATTAAATTACAACGGTCAAAACAAAGATTCAATTATAAATTGAAGATGAGGAAAACAGACGAACAATGTAAATAGTAAGAATAAAAAGAATTACAATACCTTCTCAGAAATAAAATATAACCAAATAATTTATTGTTGCTTATTAAAATATATTTGACAAATCAATCGAATATGATTAAGAAGATTGTTTAATATCTGATTTTTGTTAAAGTACAAATTGATTATTTGTGTTTTTTTTTTAAGCTTAAAATGAATGATAAAATATACGTAAAAAGATTAAAGTATAAAGACTAAAAAGAATAAATAAAAAGATTGATATGAATGAAAACAGACGACATTTTAACATATTTAATTGATTTAATACAGAGAAATATTTAAATGGGTTTGTTTTTCATCTCTTTTGAAAATTATTTAAAAATATTTTAAAAATAAAACCAAAATAAAAGAAAATTTATTATCGAAATGGTAAGAAGTAAAATATTATTCAAATTTGATATCGGCCCCAAATTTAAATCGACTACCAGTTCAAATTCCAGTTGTGTTCGTTTTCATTTTTTTTTTGGGCAAATATTGGGATTGAAGGTTTGAGTCTGAACTTTTTAGGCAAAGAAACATATACATACAAACACAAATCAATATGTTGAATGCCAAACGATCATTGGAAAGAATAAATCATTTTACTTTTTCATTTGAGATAATTTACAAATCGATAAACCATTTGAATCAGTTTTTAATCGTTTTATTTTTAGACTAAAATCAATTTTTTGATCAAGTTTTTAGAAACGGCTCAATTCAAAAGTGTTTATTCAGTCTGAAGATTTGAAATAAGCTGATTGATTGATGCACATTTCATAATCAGATAGTTTGCACGTGAAGAAAATTTTCCCTTGTTACAATTCATAATCATAGTCATTAATTTATGCCAAGATTTTTCTCTAACATATAGTGAGACCTCAAATATAATGTAAACGAATCTTTTTTAAAAAAAACAGTTCAGTTCAATTGCCAAAAATAAAAAACTTTTGATAAAAATTGAAAAATTTCACTAAAAAATTTTTTTACCAGAATTGAAAAATTTCAAAACATTTTCAAAATAAGAATTTGATTCGTTATAAACTCATGAACATGTTTTCCAGTGAAAGACAAAGCAATTTAAATTATCTTTGGAATGAAAATTTTAAATTGAAACAAAGGATTATCCAAATTTTATTAAAAGCATGTATTTTGACTTAAATGCATAAATTTATTCTACAAAAGTTGTTTGATATCAAACATTTGTTTTTCATGTTACATTCTTTTATGCCTTTAGGTAATATTTTGAAATTTATATCCATAAAGTTATTGACAATGGCATTTCATAAAATTCATATTTTGAAGTGAATGTACCCAATGCATGTTATAATACCATATCAATATTTATAAGGAAACGGCAATATACTATAAAATTAAAAGGAATATAACATAGACATCAGAAGAAATTATCATTCACCAAAAATTCTCGACGAATGGCATCAAACTGACTGATGGATTTTTCTGTTTTTCAAATGTTTTCAAGATTATTTTAAAGGAGAAAAGTAATCAAGTTTAATTGAGTTGTTCACACGTATCTGATGGCAAAAATGATTTCCAAAAGCCAGGCAGAGTATTATGAGACAAATCATAATTTCCTTTTTCAACAAAATAAAATTCTTTTTACGTCTTTCACGATTTCAATTTCTTTAATCAAAATTAAGAAGAAGAATCATCAATTTGGTATGGTTTTTTTGAATTTCAATTTTAAGGATTTCATAACGATTAAATTATTTCAATTTTTGATGAACTTTGGAAAGGAAGGAAACGAGGAGGAAATTTATACAAAAAATCCCAGAAAGTCTTTCAAAATCTGGGATAATGCTATTATATTTCAGGGAGAAATTGATTATATTGATTTTTTTTTTGAATTTGTATAATTTATTAAACAAGTTTAAGCAATTCATTTATGAACAGTGTGGGAATAAACACAAAGGTTCAGGGTTTGGGAGAAGTGGAAAATATGATCGGCTATGTTTTGAAAGGACACAGTACATAAAAAGAGAAGAAAAAAAAACATATTTTTTTAAACGGTCATTAATTTAAAAAAATTTTATTTTAATGTTGTTCGTACAATTTATCTGCCGTTAAAAAAGCAAATTTTTTAAAAATATTTGGTTTTCTATATTTTTTAGATTAAAATTATATACACCAAATACATTATTCGACTATTTTCCTTCTTTGTTTTATATTTATTTTAACGTTTCCGCACTTCAGTATGTGTTTTTATATTTTAGATGAGGTATTATATACATTATTTACGTTATTACTATTGTCCTCATCAATGTCGCCAAAATATTACAACGTTTAGGCAATAAAAAATCGTTGTTACATCTGAATGATTTTCAGTTGAACTAACAAAATATTTATTTCAAACCTAACTGTTGAGACTGTTCTTTTATTCCACGTCTTTAACCCATGTCATTTTCTCATAGTTAATTCTCAACTGCCTTAAACGGGTATTGAACTCACAATTTTTCTTTTCCTATCGACTACACTGATCTAACCAAATTCAATCCACTAAAATAGTGAGGACAACAACATTGTGATGAATTTAATGAAAAAGTATTAAAAAACCTTTATGTTTTCAAAAAACAGTTTTTACCAGTGTTCGTATTGTCCTTTTTTGTTGTTATAATTCCATGTTTTTGAGTTCATCAAAGATTTTCTTTAATTTTGTTGTTATATTGTAGTTCTTCACTTTTATTCTTATTCATTGGAACCATTACGATTTCATTTGCTTGGTCTTAGTATCTTTTTCTTTCTTTTGTTGCTTTTAATTTTCCTGGAAAAAATGGCCACCAGTTTTTGAGGTAAATGATTCGATTGAAAAACTCCTGTCATAGGACAGATACCTATAATCCCATTGTTTTATAATTATATCCCAATTTAAATATTGCTTCATGATTCTAATCAGAGCTCTTGAAGAAATTTTCAAAAAATATCGTCGGCCATTATTTCTTAAAATTTTTTTACCTCGTCGATGTCTAAATTTTTAAATAAATAAATCTGATTAGATTGGCAGTTATTTGCATTTTTTAATTAAAATATATAAATATTATTATATTTTTTTATTTGCAGTTAAATATCACATTCATATATATTTTGAGAAAGGTTACATTCTTTGAATTTGGTCTTCAGATTTGGAAGGAATTTTTCCTGATGTTATCGGAAGGAGGTCGATTCAAGCTTGCGGCACCTTTGAAAAACTGCCTGAAAACCATACCACAGATTGAACCTAGCCTTGTGAGTGAAATTGGGTATACGGAACTATTGTGGGCCGTCGATAGCTCTGCTAGCACAAAGTCACAAGTCATCGTGGCCGAGGGTTTGAGCGTGTTGGCCTTGTTCAAATTGCTGATCACGCTAGATAACACACTCTCACCCAGAAACTGTAACTAAGGTCTGCTCAGCATAGTTGCAGTATAAACCACAAGTGGGCTCTGTGGGTATTGAAGAAACACAAATGTGCCTGAACGAGCGTCTACAACAGGGATTGGTTAGCCGCCCTAGTAGACGGGTATCCTCAAATATGAGTGGCCAGATATTATTATTACATACAATATTATTCACTTTTTAACAGTGTGTAGACAGTGGGTATTTACGGCTTGCTCGCGATAACAAAACTTATCCCGTTTTATTTTAGATCTTAAGCCTTATCAAAAAAATCTCTTTTCTCTTATAACAATTTGAACAGACCTTTACTTTTCTTATCAGTTAATGAATAAACAAACGTCATAAAAATGAATGAAGGATAAAGGAATAAAAGAATAACTGAATGAAGAATAAAGGAATAAAAGAATAAAAGGATAGAAATATTGAATAGAGTATGTTAAGAGAAAATTGAATTTTTGATGTCAACATGAACACAAAAAAGCCAAGAAACAAAGGCAGACGAAAAAAACAACAACAAAAAAAAAAACAATATTGTTTTGAGTGTTGGTAGAATTTTATCGACACTAAATTTAAAGTCTTAAATGGCAGGCACCATTGTTATGACAGCGTTATTTCAAAGTGAGTATAAACTTTTTGGGGGTTTTAATGACAATTTCACAGATAATATATCATTTATCTTAATAATACAATCTGTTGCTTTTCAAAAAGATTGATATCCTGCGCTATATTCTTGGTGATAGTCACTGACATTTGAAGCTTTATGCATGATTTTTAATAAAACCGGCCAAAGACGTTCTTGAGAAATATCAGAAAAATTATTTGGCTACAGTGCAGCGTTTATTAGCCGTGAAACTGCACTTTTGCAAAGAATAAGTGAAAAATAAAGAATAAAGTCAAAAGATACACCCTTTTGAAAATCAATTGAAACAACTGCTTTAGTTTCTTTTATTTCACCATACGGTCCGTTTTAGACCCACTGGAGTGACAGGGTGAAATCGATTTCTCTTTTTTTTCTCAGATTTGTTCATTTGCAATGGAGTGCAGCAGTATGAATCTATTTTCGGTGTGTATGATGAAATTTGTTTTACCTTGAAACATATTGCGTCATCCGTGATTGCATCAGATTTTTATCACACCCAGACACTATTGTCTAGACTGTCGATTAGTTGTCCTACAGCCATTGTCTACGATGGACATTGCTCCAGGAAGCGTACGAAAATTGTATCGCTGCACGAACATACTGGCATGCCTTATCAGTGTGCAAATCAAAGTACTATAGACTGGCCCGGAAATTCTGATTTAAATCCAATCGAGAATCTGTGGTCAATCTACAAGGAACGACTTCATGGAATGGACATACGAATTACTAACATGTGCACTGGGTCATGTTTCATTGGAAAAATACAAAAACCTAAATAATAAAGGATTTAATCGCTTTGTTTCAATTAATTTGCACAAGGGTGTACAAACGCAGTTCATTGTACAGTTATCTTATTTAATTTTTAGTTTTTATCGTAAGTGTTCAATATGGAGTTACTGCAATTAATTTTATGGATCATTAGGGTTCTTATAATGATAAGAATATTGGTTGTTTAAAAATTATTATTACTTATTCATCGTATTAAATAATAAATTAATAAAAAAAAATTCTTTTCAAATATCAATAAAACTCAATAATACCTATCAAGATATAAATAGAATTTGATGTAATTAACGAGAACAGGATTTTTGTTTTTTGCACAATGTAGACATAAGAATGAAAACTTTATGGTAACATTTTGATGCATCAATGCTATATGCCAAACAAGTTGGTGTTAAAATCACAATGAAACAGTCACAATGTACTGTTGATATCTATCTATCTATATATCTATCTATCTATCTATCTATCTATCTATTTCAGTCTGTCTATATTCATCTATTTATCTGCCTACTGGTCTGTCTGTCTGCCTGTCTGTCTGTCTATCTATCTCAGTTTGTCTATCTGCCTACTGATCTATCTATCTATCTATCTATCTATCTATCTATCTATCTATCTCAGTCTGTCTATCTATCTGCCTACTGATCTATCTATCTATCTATCTATCTATCTCAGTCTGTCTATCTATCTGCCTACTGATCTATCTATCTATCTATCTATCTATCTATCTATCTATCTATCTCATCTATCTATCTGCTCTGCCTATTCTTTTCTCTATCTATCTTCTATCTATCTATCTATCTATCTATCTATCTATCTATTTTATCTAAGTCTGTCTATATCCATCTATCTGCCTTTTACTGGTCTGTCTGTCTGTCTGTTATCTATCTATCTATCTATCTCAGTCTGTGTCTATCTGCCTACTCTTGATATCTATCTATCTATCTATCATCTATCTTCTCAGTCTGTCTATCTATCTTAATGATCTATCTATCTATCTATCTATCTATCTATCTATCTATCTATCTATCTATCTATCTATCTATCTCAGTCTGTCTATCTATCTGCCTACTGATCTATCTATCTATCTATCTATCTATCTATCTATCTATCTATCTATCTATCTATCTATCTATCTATCTATCTATCTATCTCATAACATCTATCTATCTATCTATCTATCTATCTATCATCTATCTATCTATCTATCTTCTATTTCTGACATCTATCCATCTTTTTATCTATCTATCTATCATATCTGTTCAAAATCTGTTCAGTGTCTTCATCTTTTCTATTTAAATGTCCATTTGGGCAGTACTTCTTCCTTTTATGAATAATACGTTGAATATGATTGTTATTATCTGATAATCCAACAGCCCCACGTTAATATCGCTCCTATCGAAGCTGACTAAATGTTCTTGGCTGGATTTGTAAATAGAAATACTATTACTCTCACTCAACGGGATATGAGATAATAAAAATAAGTAAACTAATAATCCTTGCTATAACGAACGTTAACCCCTCTTTGAAGTGGATATAATATTAGTTAGAAACATTCAGAACAATAAACACTATTGACAAATTTTCCACACACATACACCCCACAAAAAAAAATGTAATGGAACGAGAAAAAGTAATGAAACCTTATTTCCTTTCTGTTATATTATTAAGGGACCTTAAATTTGTACGGGAAATTTGTGCCTGTTTTTTGTGATTAAATAGCTTTCTTACAAAAATCAGATAATTGAAGGATTTTAATGAAAATTTCATGACTTATTCACAAATCGATGACATTAATTTTTGAATGTTTCTTTTTTAGAAAATCTTGTGGAAAATATTTTTTGTTTGCAGTTGTTGTCTTATTTAATTTTATGAAATTTCAAGAAATTCTGTCTGTAACGCTTAAGTTTTGTTTTAGTTAGAAGGACAATCCCCGAAGAATGTAATTTTTTTTTTTGGTCAAACAGCCTCCCCGCATCCAGTTACATAAAATCTGCTCTGAACTGTAAAATACGAAATGCACTAAAATTCAGACATTATTTAATTAGAAAAGCTTTTAATTGCTTTTATTAATAAAATATATTATGGACACTATTGCCTTAAGAAAAGCAAAGAAAATTATCCTGAAAAATAAATATTTGTTGAGCAAAATAAATATTTTTACCACCAGTAGACGGATGTGAACTTTCTTAAGTATTCATGTATATGTTTATGGACACCTCCAAAAACACATCATACATATGTGGAATACATATATATATATATATATATATATATATATATATATATATATATATATATATATATAAAAATACGTCATCAGTGATGCATACATACCTACACCAATTTGCACATTAGTGAGGGGGGACTTATTGTTACCTCGGTTGACTACAGTACCAAATAACACGTTAAAGTCAATAACAAGCGATCGATATTGGACAGTGTAGGAATATCTGATTGTGAATTGAGTGTAAGATTGTGGGTTTGGGATTACGGAGACTACAGGGAGGCGAAAACTGAGGAAATGGCTGGCGCTAGGCTGTCCAGTCGGGCGGCCAAACGTCGTCACTAACTGTCTACGTCACCTTCGGCCAGGTGTATTTCTGTAGGTGATAAACAACCCGTAGTGTGTCTGAGTGCATGTCTGCAAATCTTCACCAACAAATATTCCAGCAGCAAACTTTTGTAACACCCCTCTTACCGCTACTCCATTCAAGAACAACTCTTCATTTTTTTTTTTAGACAACTGTTTGTTTTATTAGCAATACACTGCAATTTTCCATTATAAATATATGTTTTCTAAGACTTTCAAAATGTATGGAGCTTTTTCGTTAAATTCCAAAACAACCAAAAAAACATTTTTTTTTGTTTTTATAAATTCAGAAATAAACATATTGTAAGTTGTCAGGAATAAATGATAGGGAAATTGACTGAACAGAGATGTTATCTATATAATAATGAACAGATTTCTTTTCTGTAGATGTAAATTCGTAACCCATCAAAATATCGACACATCTAAGCGTAATTTTTGTTGGCGCAATAACATTAAATAATTTAGTTTAAAATGAAATAAATTTCCAGGAAGCATAAACTGGATGATGATGATAATAATAATAATAATAATAATAATAATAATCTACTTTTTTTTTTTTTTTGTTTTGGTAAGTTATCATGATGCCATTTTTAACCTTAGGATACTTAATTACCCGGAAAGAAAATGTGAACGCCAGAAATCAAAGAAAATAAAAATAATAAAAATAATAATAATAATAATAATAAGAAGAAGAAGAAGAAGAAGAAGAAGAAGAAGAAGAAAAAAAAGAAGAAGAAGATATCGTTATTAGAGACCACAAACAAAAGAATTACCTCCTTATTGCTATGTCAGTCCCTGCAGATTGCAATGTATCTTTGGAGATCTTCAAAAAGCTATCAAAATACAAGGACCTTGAAATAGAAATCTCAAAAATGTGGCACATGGGAACATCAACAATCCCTGTCGTAGTTGGAACCCTCGGATTGATTGGAAAAGATTCCAATAGCCACAATGAAGGGATTCCTGGAAGCTCAAGCATTAAAGAAATACAAAAAATGTTCTGCAAGTAAAGCCCACAACTTACGAAGGGTTTTATCTATGTAAAATATACGCGCGCGAGCGTGTGTGTGTTTTATAATTGCTCAGTGGAAAATGTCATGACCCCGAAAGAAATGAGTACTCACCAGAAATCAAAGGAAATAATAATAATAATAATAATAATAATAATAATAATAATAATAATAATAATGCAAATAAGAAACATTAAAATCCTTTGTAAGTTGGAGCCCTAGGTTTGGTTGAAAAATATTCCAGTAGACTAATTGAAGGGATTCTTGGAAGTCTATGCCTCAAAGAAATACAAAAAATTGTTCTCACAAGTACAGCCCACACTTTAATGAGGGCTTTATCTATGTCATATTTTTTTTTTGTCAAAGGAAAGTGTTATGATGCCATTTCTAACCTTAGGTCTCTGGGCGGGACCCGGAAAGAAATTTATACCCGCCAGAAATCAAAGGAAATCAAAACAATAATAATAATGATAATGTCTACAATCGTCGACTTCCCCCTGATAATAAGAATACAGTTTTTGTATGATTGTATGTTTGGTTGAGATTGTGAATGAATTGATTTTTTACTGCTTATCAACTCTTTGCAGGTTATTTAAAGCCAGAACATGTTTTTAGACAAGTAATATTTTTTTGGAAATAATAAAGATTTACAGATACAATCCGACTAATTAACCCATAGCTGGGACAGAAATGATGGATTTATACCTTTCCCAAATGTATTTGCGCGGAAGTGTGTATAACAAAGTCGACTGAGCTTTTTGGTTACCAGTTGCGAGCTTGTTATCCATTACCTCACCAGTAACCTTGAGCACAAGCAATAGTGAGTAAAAAAAGATCATCCAGGTTTTAATTCCTACTCTGGCTTACATCTTCAAAATCCATTCAAGAACCATCAAGAGAACGGTGAATAATTGTAAAAAGGAAGGAACAGCATAGAGAAAAACTGGATCAGGAGGTCACAACAAGAAGAGGGATCATCATTTCAAATTAGAGCTAAATATATTCTTATTGTTCAAAGTAGAGTCCAATAGTGTTATGAGAATTCCAGTAAGATAACTTTAATAATTTCTAAGATACAACGATTCAAAGCTTAATCTAAAAAAAATGTCCATTTTTGCTGTGACACGATTTGCACAATTTTGCTGTTACACTCGGTAAAGTGATTAACTAAGTCCTAGATTATAGTGCAGCTATTGAGGATCGAACTCACTACTCAGTTTTAATTGATCAATGAGACAAGCTTGCTAAATATTTCACCACTTCGAAGTGCCTGACGATAGCATGAAACAAACCGTCGCCTCTGGCTGTTGACTTCAATGTCCACTTTTATATTTACAAAAAAGAAAGAGAACAGGTTAAAATCGTTTTGTCTCAGCCCCACTATGTCTTCCCAACTGAGCAATGGTGAGAGGTGAAAGATCATTCTCGCCTTCAGTAATGGTACCAATATTCATACTCTAGCTTCCATTCAAGAACCATCAAGAGAATTGTGAATTAGTTGAATGGACAACAGAGAAGAAAACTGGATCAAGATGTCACAACAACAAAAGGGATCATCATTTCAATTTCGAGCTTAATACATTCTTATGTGATATAAAAAAAACCTCAGGGAATGCCAGTAAGATATCATTTCTAAGATGCAACGGTTCAGAGTTTAATCTAACAATTGAACAATTTTCCTGTTACGTGATTTGGACAATTTTGCTATTGCACGTGATATAGTTATTTTCCAAGCGTAGCTTTGATGTGGCACAAGGCCGAAATTAGGGTGGGGCACCCAGTGAGAATCCAACTCACTTCTCAGGCGTAATTGTTCTAGCGAGACAAGCTTGTTAACCATTACACCACGCCGAGTTACCCCACTGCCCCCGATTTATATCACAAAAAGTTTAAAATATTAATTTATTTTTTACCCAATCCAATAAACTGTAATAACACGAAACCAATTTTTATTTAGATATTACGATAACATAAAAATAATAATCTTTAACAAATACTTAGAGAAAAACAAATTCTAAACAAATATGCAATAGAATATAACTGACAAATAAAAACTGTTTACTTAAAATTTTCTTTGCATATATTCCTATATGCATAGCGAAACCATTTTCTCTATTCTTTAATACTGGTAACCGAATATTTTCTAATAAGATTGTCATGGAATAATATCTTTAAGAAAGAAAATATAAAATATAAAAATAATCTGATGTCAAAATAATTTTTTTTTAGTGAATGATATAAAATGTTTTTTAACCTGTACCTAACCCACTGAAAAGCAGATACCATCGGGGAAAGTTTGATTGATTTGTTTTTTACTGCTTATCAACACTTTGCATATTATTTACACTATTCGAACTGTTGTCCTCATCTTTGTTGCCGTGTTCACGCGTTTCTCAGTCCTTCTTCAGGTGATGCGAATCTCGAACCGAACCCTTTATTTCGTCCACCGGGGTAGACTATTCTAGTTCCACGTACCATTCCTCTTCCAGATGTTTCAGTTATCTCCCTTTAACTCAGCTCCCCAAGTTTTTGTTTACCACTGCAAAAAAAAGTTGCCAGGTATTGAACTCACAGCTCTTTGGGCCAAGCGACTGGGCCAGGTGTAGGTTATTTAAAGCCAGAACATATTTTGACATTGTACCATTTTTGGAGGATAATAATGATTTACTGATACAATTTCTACTATTGACCGATAGCTATGGGAAGAAGTGGATTCATGCCTTTCTCAAGGCTATTTCCACGTAATTGAATATAACGAACCCGACTGGAATTGGAACTCAGCTCTCTGATTTCCAATTCAGAGCCATTATCGCTTACACCATCTGCGCACCCAAGCTCATTCCCAACCTGGTATTTCCAAGCGGTTATCGATCTATGTATTGACCAGACTTGACTTTGCTTAACATCGGTAATAGTGCGAGAACCGATGTGTGAAAATTTGAGAAAGATAAGGTTTCAACTGTTTTCTTTTATTTGTTTGATAAGAAGTAAACTTCACTCGTGATAAAAGAAATCAATGCGAACATGCATTATATGATATATACAGCAGGAGAGGAGTTAGTCATTACAGCAATCTATTGCATAGAACTATTTTTACAACATGATCCCTGATCAATTCCGAAATTAAAAGGGAAAACACTCTTCTGTTTAGTCCGAGTCAAACCTGGCTCAAATAGTCCTTTCTTACTATCGCTATATCAAACTTTTCTCTTGATATCCACTGCGTAGGAATAAACTTATCAAACCGTGTTTCTGTGATCAAAATTTTGGTTTGGTTTGTTTTGTTTTACGGCATATGAACCTCAATGGGTCATTTAATGCCGACAGCTTTTTTTTTTTTGGTAATATTTTTTTTTTTGTCAAAAATCTATTTCTGTTAATATTTTTTTTCTCAAAAATGTATAATGGTAATTTCATTATTTTTCAAAAACGTACAGCTGGAAAAACATTATTTTTTTTTCAAAAACATATTAAGAAGGCCTTGCTGTTGGACGTAGTTTATCGTCTTACCCAGGACGCGGATGTAGTCTTTAATTATTAACATATTTGATGATATCTGGGACCCTACCACCTCGGAATAGGGTGGACCTGGGAACACCAGCAATTAAGAGGTGGTTCCACGCTCCTCAAAACCTCCTGATCAGAGGCCTTGCTGTTGGACGTAATTTATCGTCTTCCCCAGGACGCGGATGTAGTTTAAAGTCATACCCAGGACGTGGGTTCAAAGGATCGTGATTCTACTGCCATAATTATAATTTTAACAGCGACATGCGTAAACAAGGTGAACGTACCAGTGTTTTAATCTTTTTTTTATTTCCAGTATTTCCAAGAATGTAGCGTTTTACTTGTTAGAAATACGATCGCCATGATTCATAAAAATGATATTCACTACCGATATTCAAAATTGGGGGAAAAAAACAAAAAAACATTTGTCTTCAAAGAAAAAATATCTGCAATACGGATTTTTACCTCAGTTTGATCAAAAACAATACTGTTGTCGGAAAGAAATACGCAACTGCTCAAAGAAAAAGCTCCTATTTATTTATTTATTAAATATAGCCTCGTCCATGCCAGAAAATAATAGACTCCATCACGTGGTTCGAACTCGCTGCATGAGCAGTGATGATAGCAAATCTCTTTCAATCTTTTAAGACAAAAAAACAAAACAAACTATAATTAGCTATCCGGTTATCGCTCCTCACGTGTCTGAACTCGACCGAGGAAATTTTGCGCACACCGAATTAACGAGAGAAAACTGGGAAAGAAAATACGCGTGTATCAATTTTGAGAGGAGTATATTTCTGGAAATATATTTTTCAGTCCCAACATACAATCCTGCTTGCATATGGAAGGTTGTCTTGTATTTAATGAAATAACTTTTAAATAAGGCTTAAGGCTCAAGAGCCACTCATGGTAAGGGGTTACTGTATGACGTATGATATGAACGTAAGAGGGGAAAGAAGGAAGTGAAGATAGCGATCGAGCATTGATTTGAAGGGGTAAAAATTGTAGTGTTCAGGGAAGTATCCATGTGGGAGCCGGTTCTACAAAGTAGTATTTACTTTAAAAAAAGGCTGAGTGAAACTTTCTCTTTACAAATGGAATATGGGTTATTCGATTCTATCGAAGTAAGAAGGTAATTCCTAGCTGTAAAGCTCTGCACTTTGAAATTAATGAAGAACTTATCTGAACATTTGCCATGGAAATAGCGATAGAATGGCGATATGCTGCAGAAAAAAGGCTGCTGTCTGGAAATAAGTTATGCTCTACAAGATATTTATTTGAAACTAGAAGTGTTTGTCTGTTTATATCATATTTCTTCACAACAACAGACGTTTGATTATGATTTTTTTAAATCGCCTATTTTGACAAAGTGAGTTTTTTCTCTGAAATGTAACTCTCTAAGAATGTACCACAGAATATTTTTTCATTTCTACTGAACAAAAAAAAAACGAACAGAATTTGAACTCGATTCGTAACTCCCATAATTTTAATTGCTATTGATTAAAGAAGGAACGGTAATGGATAGCTGCTTGGATTGAGGAATCGGAGCGCCGAGTTCGAATTGCAGTCGAATCCATTTCATTCACTTACTTGGGAAAGTTATAAATCCTCTTCTTCTCCCCCCCCCACCTTATCAGGACAGACCGACTTTCATAGCCTTGGATGGCAACTGATTTCTCAGCAGAAAGAAATGGCAACCTACTGAGGGAAAAAATCTGCTGAAAGATACATGAAAGCCTAAGCGTGAAGCACATAACTGTTTGATTCTTTAAACCATACGCTTTCATTTAAGTGGCAATCTAGCCCGGTAGACAAAATAAAGGGTTCGATTCGAAATTCCAATCACCTGACGAAGGCCGGAGCGTACAACGGTCGAAACGTTGTGAATATGGCAATGAAGATTAGGATAACAGTCCGAATAAGGTAAATAATGTTGGCAATAGCCCCGTATGTTAATATACATTTCTTAGTTCCACCAGTTCAGACCGTTACAGCTAGATCACGTCATACCACGTACTCATGATCACATCACCATCATTTGTATTCCATCAGTAAGGAAGAAGTTCCACTCAGTTTCTTCCCGAGAACCTATACTTTGTGAAACGGATTTCTGAGAACGTATTTCGTGGATCCCTACAATCTTAACCACTTCGGTCAAGCGCGATCTTGGTCTTGGGTCAACTTTTTCTATCCTACCTATCCTCATAACCTGAACTTAATTTCTCCTCTTCATACAACAACCTCGATAAGTAACCTTGAGCGATTCTTGAGCCTCCTACTCGGTGAACATTTCGTAATAAGAATATATTATATCAAGATATGAATGTGTTTTGATAACAAATTGATTTAATAATGAAATCACTGACACTTCAGAAGTTCTTTATAAATTATATCAAGTCCTTCTACAATTTCTACTGGTAACATGTGACCCAGTACTACCAGCCATATAGTAGTGTCATCGGCGACTATACCAGTTCGCCCACCAGGCTTTTTTGGTGAGGACAGAGGCTAGTGACCCTGCTAAAATAAGACCTGTCAAAGAGCAGATGAAACTTATAAGGCTAATTGTCATCTAGCACAATAAGGTAGACTGGGCTCTGTAGCTGTGACGTACCCAGCACGATCATGACACGGCGTCACTAGAGGATGATCTTCCGTAACTTCCTAGTTAGTGGCCAGGGCCGAGGGTTTTCCCGATGCAAATCACGTTCACGTGTCCTTGACCAAGGTGAGAAATCAGGTTGGAGCTGTGATTTGATCTGGATACGGGTGACGTTCGCTAGACCTACTACTTGCCGAAGGCACGCTACGCCTGAAGGAATACCTTTCTGTTTTATTTTTCAGTCTTTATCCTGGCTCCTCTTATTACCAAAAAGTGAAAATTTGGATTTGTCTTCATGGCGGTTTTATTGACCAAAACCATATGATACTGTTGTACGATTATTAAGTGCTTACCTGTTATCAAAATAAACGCAAAATTTCACAGCTCTAGTATAATGCCTTCATAGTCAGTCTATAAACTGTTGTGGAGTATTTTTCCCAGTGGAGGCTTGTATTTCTAATAAGTCGTCCTAAATTAGGTCCGACGTACAAAACGTTAGGAACTTGGAAAATAAGAGTCAATGGCGCAGCAATCTAGTTGTGATGGTTGGTACTTCAAATGTCCGAATCTCGACTGACGCGCTCAACACCGTTCGGTATTTATCATTTCACCCACGAGAAACGAATATGGCACAAGGCCGGTTTTATTGTGGGTTTCTCCGAGCCCGTAAACTCGGCCAAAAAATAACCTTTGAAGCCGATTAGACGGGTTCAGGGCCTGTCTACCTCCCGGACGAAACCTTGCCCTTCGGCAAAGCCTCGTCCGGGTTCCTCTCTTTAATGCAGAGAGTTCGACAGGAGGCGTGCGCAGTCAGAGACCGCGAGACGCCATTCGGTATTATCATTTCAAAGAATTATTTTGAATATGGCACAAGGCCGGTTTTATTGTGGGTTTCTCCGAGCCCAAAGACCGCGAGACGCCATTCTGCCAGACTTGCCACTGCTACTCCTACTTATTATCTATGGGAGAGTCCATTACAATAGAATAGGTACTATGGCATAACATAAACCTTTCCGGCCACTATAGTACCTGGAAAGATACAAAGCAGTTATTAATAAGACTTGAAATTAATGCATGTAAGATTTCACAGATCTACCGTCACTCCTTCAATATCAGCCTGTGAACTTTTCAGTCCATCCTCGTAACTTGAAAGAAACAATACAATTATTAATAGTAGTTAAAATTAATGCATGCAATATTTCATAGTTCTAGCATCACTTCTTCATAGTCAGCCTATGAACTTTTCAGCCCATCCTCGTAACTTGAAAGAAACAATGCCTTTATTAATGAGAAGAGTTGAAATTAATGCATGCAATATTTCGCAGCTCAAACCTACGTTTTTCATAGTCAGCCTATGAACTTTTCAGCCCATCATCGTATTTGCCTCTGAAACTGATAGACGCAGTTGTTATGAGACAGTAGCAGTTATTCTTGCTATACGTTGCTGGTCATAATGTTTTGGCTCATCCGAATACACACACACACACACACACACACACATATATATATATATATATATATATATATATATATATATATATATACAGAGAGAGAGAGAGAGAGACAGGAGAGATGTATAATGTAAGAATAAGGACAAAAAGATGGTTCATCGGGGGGGAAAAAAGTTTTTATTACCCATTCATTACCGGAGGGACATCTGTCTTTGGTGCGAGGTGTTGCCTCCGGCTAATTGCATCAATAGTTGTTTACGACGACGGCAGAGAGAGAGAGAGAAGAGAGAGAGAGAGAGCCAAATGTTTTGGCATGTGTCTGCATGCATGTGTACGTACTTGTTGAGCAGCTGTCAGTTATAGAGTGTTTTTACACATTCGCGTCGCTGCTAGGATATTTACCGAGTTTAACTTCGTCAAGCACGTGCCAGTGACGTCACGGTTATCGGGCGGAAAGAGAAATCGACGAACCTCAATCCGGTCGAGTTCGTTGCATTTACTTTCACACAAATACCCTTCAGAAAGGCATGAGCCCATCTATTTTTTTTTGCTAGTTATAACAAGGCATACTGGCCTGTCTAGTTAAAGTTGGCGACCAGTCTAGGAGAAGGACAACTCTGAATCCAAAACTCTGCCTTCTGAAGCTGTGTAAAGACATTTAAACCTGGTCAGGCAGATGCTATGTAATAAAAACAAAAGACCTGTTATCTCCAACTCTAAAAAATACTGAAAAATAGTCGCTTCCTTTTACTTGACTTCTTCTGCGGTGCTCTATGTTTCCAAGAATAAAATCAGACCAAAAAAATAGAATACTACAGCCATATCTTTGTTGCTTTGCCCAATCTTAAATCTCCAGCCTTGACAGAAATCAAAAGCATTTATGTGGTCGTCCTTGTAGGCGATGAATTATTTCTTATCTTACAAACCCTGTCCCACAGACAAAACTTTGCTAACCTCTTCCTGTTCTATCGCTATTTCATATTCATCTGGATGTTTATCACCGCCATAGAAATTTCCATTTAACTTAAAAGCATTAATGCAAATATACTATTTACAAAATTAGTATACTAAATAAAAAATTACCTTCGACATTAATATACCCGGTGAGTATCTCTCAAAAAGCTGACATGAAAGGATCATATCTATATCAACATTACTCTGTTTAATGTTGAACAGCATCTGCGCTAGGAGAAGTTTCGCCTAATACAGCCAATTGCTACAAAACCAAAACATTAACCTGAAAACTCGAGTCATTTTTAAAAAATAGCTTCATCAGATCGAGACTTTCATATAGATTTCATATCGATGGCGGGAAACTCTTTACTTGGAAAGAAACAATGCATTTATTAATAACGAAAAGAGTTGAAATTAATGCATGCATGGTTTCACAGATCTAGCATCATTCTTTCATAGTTAGCCTATAACAAGGCATAATGGCTTCTCTAGTTTGTAGTTAGATGAATTATTTCTTATCTTACAAATCCTGTCCCACAGACAAAACTTTGCTAGCCTCTTGTTCTTCTATCGCTGTTTAATAGCACATGTTCAGGCGAACTATTTTCCTTTGTTCCATGAGTCAAGAACACACCTAAACAGCTAGTACCCACTTACACTTTTGTACCCTATTACTACTAAATCGTTTAGTAGTCTTTTACCTGGAGTGGCTGTTGGGCCTTGGTTAGGTTTATTTTACAGCATATAAACTTCAATGGGTTATTTAATGACAACAACATTTTTATTGCTGGTAATATTTTTTTCAAAAATGTAATCATTTTTTCTTCAAAAATTTATTGTTGGTAATAATTTTTGCAAAAATGTATTGCTGGTGTTAAAATCTATTTTTACACTTTCACAGTGTTTTAATCCCAATTTGGGGGGTCAACTATTTGCCCATAGCTGGGACCCTAACAGGTGCTACCACTCCAGGTTAGTGTGGACCTTGGAACACCAGCAATTAAGAGGTGGTTCCAATATTAGAAGCTATTCAATAATGATGGATTATCCCACTGAAGAGCGGTTATCCAGATTGTTATTGAGATCAAAAGACATTAGGAGCCACGGAAATGAATTCGTAACCAAGAGAAACAAATTTGGAAGAATGCGTTTCTTAAAGTAACAAGGCCTAGGTTAGACCCTATTTGTAATTGCACTGAAGTTAACTAGTTTTATTGTCAGGAGATTCGAAACTAAAGCAGACGAACTAAATCTGTACACATATATACTTTTGTAAAACTCCTAATGTTTTTTGTATCCATTGGACTAGTGTGCTGTTGGCAAGAATAGTTTTCTAACAATCATTCCACGTCAATGTGCTTTCTCTGAGGAAGGAACCACTCTGGCTTGAAGCTTCTACAATGGCATTTGCCTGTGAGAAGACCATACGAACAATAATTCCATATAAATTCGCATTTTTGTAAAGAAGATCCCGCTCAGGCTAGAACTTTCTATGATAGCAATTGTCTGCAAGAGGACTATACGACCAGCCATTCCTTAGAAATACGTTTTTTTTAAGAACCGAATGATGATGTGACCTGCGATAGAAGTGTTTTTATTGTTATCAACTCATTCCAGGTAAGGCGATAAAGCCACAAAGATGCAAGATGCTGATGGGAGTGAAAGAGAGTGATGAAAATTAAAATACCCCGAAACTCAGTCCTAAAAAAGAAACAGGGGATATCTGTGAAAGTACTTCAGTAAGCCTCATTCTATATACATAAAATATTTGGAAAGGAGGACCCCAATGATTATGGATATTATAATTATGGTATTATATTTATTTGGTTTGGTTTGGTTTACGGCATATCAACCTCAATGAGTTATTTAATGCCGACAAAATTTTTATTTCTGGTAATATGTTTTTCTACAAAAATCTATTTCTGGGTATATTCCTCTTTGAAGAAATCCATAGCTGGTCATATTTTTTTCAAAGAATGTATAGCTATTTGTATTGCTGGTATTTTTTTTAAAGTATTGCTGATAATAATTTTTCCTTCAAAAATTATTGCTGGTAATATTTTTTTATTACAACGTATTTCTGGTATTAAAGCCTATTTTTACACAAGTTTGGGTGTCAACTATTTGCCCATAGCTGGGACCCTAACAGGTGCTACCACCCCGGGTCAGGGTGGACCTGAGAACACCAGCAATTAAGAGGTGGTTTCACGCTCCTCCAAACCTCCTTATCAGAGGCCTTGCTGCTGGACGCAGTTTATTATATTACCCAGGAAACGGATGTAGTTTATCGTCAGGCGGTATATATATATATATATATATATATATATATATATATATATATATATATATATATATATATCAGAAAAGACGGGGGAGATGTATAAAGTAAAAATAAGGGCAAAAAGATGGTTCATCGGGGGAAAACAAAGGTTTTATTTACCCATTCATTACCTGAGGGACATCTGTCTTTTGTACGAGGTGTTGTCGTTCGCTAATAGCACCAATGGTTGTTTACGACGACGTCAGAGAGATACCATTTATCTGAGAGAAAACCTTACTAACAACGATTCTACGGAAATACGATTTTTATAAAGAGGTACTTCATGATTCCAGACTCTGATGAATCTCTTCTCTGAGGCCTGCAGTGCCTTCGGGTTGACTATCAACCTGAAAAAGACGAATGTCCTATGATAGGAGGTAGATATGTCACCAATCATTACCATGGATGACTACTGGTAGTTGTGAACCAGTTCACGTACCTCGGATCTACGATCAGCAGCGACCTCACTCTGAACATAGAAATAGACAAGAGGATTGGGAAAGCAGCCACTACCTTTGCTCGCCTCAAAACTCGCGTGTGGGAGAGCTCCAAGCTCTCTTTCAAGACAAAGGTGGCAGTCTACAATGCACGCATCATAAGTACACTTCTCTAGGGGATCGAAATATGGACGACATATGTCAAACAAGAGAACTGAACACTTGGAAGGACAAAGTGCCCAACATTGAAGTTCTGTCACGTGCCGGCCTAACGACCATTTTCACTCTGCTCAGGCAGAGAAGGCTCCGATGGCTGGGTCATGTTCGTTGTATGGAGGATGACCGAATTGCCAAAGACATACTCGACGGGGAACTTGCAAATGGCAAAAGAAACACCTGTCATCCTCACTTGCGTCACAGAGATGTCTGTAAGAGAGGCATGAATGCCGTTGAGATCAACACTGGGGGACAGTGCTGGTGACCGTTCTGGATAGAGAATCACCCTAAAAAACTAATAGCAGGAGAGGAGCAACTGAACAACGCATCAGAAGACAAAGCGGGCCCGCAGAAAAAAACAATGACACATAGACAACACACAGACAATTCACAAATGTCACTTGTGTGACAGAGCCTACTACTCGTACATTGGCCTGTTTGGTCAGGGGTGGCGATATTTCAGAGCAGATAGGATCAAATCTATCATCATTGATGACCGACAGAGG
>CAHIKZ030001429.1:390000-452500 GCA_903632075.3 Acanthosepion pharaonis | reverse complement strand
ATTGCTAAATGTTTCTTATATGTTTCATTATTCAAATGAAATATATCCTTAAAATAAAAACATTGTTCGCCATTTATTTTTTGTAATTTTTCAAGGAAACTTAATATTTAAATTTAATGGAAAAACAAATTTAATATTTTAATTCAATAACTGATTTTTAATAATTCTGTCTGTAGTTAACCATGTAACATGAAAATAAGGAAATTTTAAAAATGGTTCCAAATTCAAAAAATCGAAAAAACAGAAACAAAACAAAATAAAATATCATTTTCAAAATTTTAAGAATTTTGTTAACTTTTATTTAATTTTGCAAAAAAAATATTTATATTAAACATGAATATATTAAAAATATATTCATTAAATATATATATACTTTAAAAATGCAATTAAATTCTCAATGACATAACGGTTTTTATATGAACCAAAAAAAAAATGGAAAGTTAATTTCTATTATCAAAAGTAATAATCACTGTATATAAATTCAACTGAAATATATATATATATATAATATATATATATATATATATATATATATATATATATATATAAAAAAAAGGCAGATCCTCTAGGGGATTTCTGGCTCTTTAGCTATTTTTAATTTTTTTTAATACTTAGTGGTATATTGAAATTTTACGTTCAAATGTAGGTATTCCGTCAAGTTTTTTTTTGTTTTTTCTAACATTCGCAATACTGATTGATAATTTTTTATATACGGATCTATTTTATTCTTTTTTTTTATTGATTTTTCCAAATATCAGTTTGTCTAAAATCTTTTATTTACAAATTGTATTATCTGTTTTTTCAACACCGCCAGAGTTATAGTTCATTTATAATATCAATATATATATATATATATATATATATATATATATATATATATATATATATATTTATATTGTTATCCACAGACAGACTGTTTCGGATGTATCACAGCTCATCAGTGTGGCTAGACATCCGGTTGCCTCTAGCTAGGATCGAAAACCCACTGGATTGAAAATACTTGGTGATTCTACTACTAAGCCATTTAAAAATTAGGGATGAATTGAATTTAAGTGTATTTAATTTTAGATAAACACAAAGACTGAGAGAACTCGGATCGATTTAAAAAAGGGTCTTGCATTATTATTGTAATAGTAAAACATTTACAAACCCAGTAAATTTCTCCCCATATATATATATATATATATATATATATATATATATATATATATATATATATATATATATATATATATATATATATATATATCCGCTTGTTTTGTATCCTAATGGTTTGGGTTCAATTCTTGGTATTTGATAAAGCCATGATCAGTCTCAAATGGGTGAAATTGTTATCCAGTGCCTTTTTGCATTCTGTTTAACTTTTCTTATTTTACACTCAATGAACTCTTGGGTGAGATATATATTTATTGTGTCAAATTTACTTATTGTAAATTAATTTATCCTTATTTGTTTTTAATTCTCCATACAGCGAAATTTCAAGGTGTAGGTTCACTTCTCAAGGGTTGATTTTGATAAATGTTTTTTCCTTTTTCTATTTGTGTATTTTCATCTCTGTCACTGAGGAACGCACGTTGATGTTCGTACATGTGTTCACAGGTTCATTCATATACGTAAGTTTTCCACAATAGTATATTTTTAATATATAATTATATTTTAAATACATAAACATAACAGACGCTTATGTGTTTATACTCTTAAACGTGTTCAGGAGATAGCTCATAAACGTATTATTCCCGCAAGAGGTTATTTTTAATGTAATTGTTTTTCTGTCTTCTATTTTACTTTTTATTGTATTTTTTTTCATTGTATATATTTTAATGTATATTTATACATATATATATATAATTTTAAATAACAGGAGTTTATGAATATAATCGTTTTTTTTATTCTTTAACATCTTTATAGTCGTGTATCTTGGCTTGGGAAAAGAGTAATTCCTTCAGGAAAGGAGATGTTTGAAAACTCCAGGGAGCAAACTTGTATTTTGACAAGACTCGTTGTAAAATAAAAACCCTTTAACGTTTGACTCGATTTGTTGACCAGAGCAGCGGCCACGGCAGCTAAATAAACTGTTCCTTTAAATCTTTATTCATATTGTTCTTTGACAGGTATATTTTGGTTATATTTGAAATTTTTAAACGCAAACACGCGCAGTCACAGTCACGCACACACACACATATATATATATATATATATATATATATATATATATATATATATATATATATATATGCATATATATGCATATGCACTTGTCACAATATATATATATATATATATATATATATGTCATCCATATAAATAGTAGAATCATGCATCGAAGTAATAATATTGGTTACAGTTAGCTATTTCCGAACCAGTTCGTCGACGGGCTAAAAAACAAATATGTTTTACATAATGACAGAAAACAAAAATAAAGTTGTAAACACATTTTTATTGTAAACAGAAGGAAGGACCGGACCTGATTTCAGAATAAGATGAGACAAAAAAAAAATAACCGGAGAAAAAATGTAAGAAGAGGAAATCGGATAAAGATAGGAAATAAACAAATTATTTCCGACAAGATTTAAACTCGCAGAAGAGTCATCGATATAGAATCGACCAAATTGCTTATTTTTCATGTAGTAGACTCTTTTGGTGATGTAGATAAACGCCGTCATTATACAGTGATAGAATGTTATTTGTCATTTTGAGAAATCGAAAACTTTATTCCTGACATCTGGCTATCTATTTATCTCAATCCATTGTTATCTATCTGACTATTTTATCACATTATTATCTATCTCAGTTTCTTCATATCTATCTATCTATCTATCTATCTATCTATCTATCTCAGTTTCTTCATATCTATCCATGTATCTATCTGGTATATTTTTAATGGACGCTCAATAACAGGAAGGGAGTATTTGCAGGTATAAATAATTTTTAGCTGTAGTCATGATAGAAAGACACGAATCCATATGTACCTCATCTCAGCTAGGGGAATGAAATAAATGTTGGACTGAGCTCTCTAGCGTTGACGTTTCAAACAAGAAAAACTACTGTGTATACATAACTGTGGAGAAGGAACAATAAACAAGAAAACACTCTATTAATATTTAATATATATATATATATATATATATATATATATATATATATATATATATATATATATATGTTGTTAAGATGGTGTTTCATTCTAGCCCTCTGTTGCATAGAGAAAAGAACTCAGCTGAATAATTGGACCCACAGGTGACAGGACTCAATAAATCCTCCCGGATGGCAGACCCATTCTCTTTGAGTGTCCGAATGTTAATAGGAGCATGTCTACGTAGAAAGCCAGTAAATAAGTTAAAAAGAGATAAGGTGGAAGGAAAACAAATTAAAAATTGCACAGAAAGAGACAAAGTCTCGCCGAAAAGTGCTAGTCTGTTTTTCATGTCCTTTCACCTACACAGAGTCGGACGAGACGTGTTGACAACAACCGCCTCCATGATGTTAAGATGGTGCGCAGCATAGAGAAGAACTCTGCTGAATAATTGGACACACAAGTGACGGAACTCTATAAATGCACACAAATGGCAGATTCATGCGCCTGTGAGTAACCGGATGCTAATGGAGGATGTCTACGTATAAAGCTAGGTAAGTGCTGTGCAACCCGCACTTCTAGCCGTTGGATAGTCTTACCCACATAGTCAGCCTCACACCGGCACTTAAAACGATAAATAACTGAGCTTTCTTGATTGGTGGGCAAGACATCCTGACGGACAAATGGAAAAGCACTCCTAGTAGCAAAGATGTTCCTTACTACTACAGAATTCAGTTGAGATTTTATCAGAGCATGACTGAATGTACGAGCCAATCCTAGGAAATCTCATGTAGATAGAACACTTAGGTGAACTAAATGGTTTAATTTCATTAAACTTAGAAATTTTAAATCTAATGTTTGTTTTAATGACAACTTCCGCGTAGCCATTGGCAAGAAAGATATGAGTAATTTCCCTGAGTTCAGCATCAAGTTTGCACTCCGAACATTTCAATGCCCGATGAGCAAGTGTTTTGTCAAGGTTAATTTTTCTAGACTGAGGAGCAAAAGAGTCCGAACTAAGAGTCCGAACTGAGAGTGCAGTAGAAATGGGCTTCCTATAAACGCTGGTGAGGAAAGAAGTAGGAGTTTTCTCAACCAGCACGTCCAGGAAAGGTTATTATTGTTATCGTAATATTGTTATTCTCCACCTCTATAGAAATTTGTAAAGAGGGGTGGAGACTATTTATATGTTGGAAAAACGTGTCTGCCTCGTTATGTGATGTAAAGGAGGTTAAAGTGGCATCAACATAACGGAAATAGCAGAACGGTTTAGGGACTTTATCAGACAAATGTCTCTCACGAAACTCTTCAGAAATATTGGCCATGAGTGGTCCCAAAAGATTACCCACCGTTACACCATCAATCTGTTGGTACATGTCATTATCAAAGCTGAAAGAGACTGACTTAGTAGCCATCATCATCGGCTCGACATCGACACTTTAAAAAAAAAATGGCGGCTTTATGGGGCCAACATAGACATAATCATAAATAAGTTTGAATGTCAATAGTGTCGTCAAGAGGGACATTCGTGAACAGGCTACACATATCAAAAGACACGAGAAATTCGGTGTCAAACTGTACATTGCCATTTAGGTATATCAGTTGCAAACTGGAACTAGTCTGGTATAACATAGTCAGATTAATACTGTAAAACACGATCAAGAATTTCAACTAACCACTTGGCCAACTCATGTTGGTCAGAGCCCACCATATGCAAAATGGGCAGAACTGGAATATTCGTTTTATGAACTTTCGGCAGACCATACATTCTGAGAGCGAATAGGTCGAATTCTATCGTATACCTTTGTGAGGAACATGCTTTTGTGAAATTCAAGCTCTCTCTTATGAAATTTAACTTCCGTCTCCGCGGTGTCATCAAATGATGCATCACCTAATTTCTGAAATTTACTAGTGTCATCCAATATAGACGACATTCTATGGATATAATCAGAATAATTCAGAATCACAGCACCAGATTCTTTATCAGCCTTGGTTATATAAATATAGGTCCTAGATTTGACCATTGTTAGTGATTCTGCTGCTAAAGAAACACTCTAGAATGGAATGACGAACTTACCAAGTTATATGCAAGCTGATTTAGACAGGCTTCAAGATGGCGTAGATTCTCAGCGGAAGTCGTTTACTAATTAGGGAAACATTAATTGAAACTCGCTAAAGACTTCGATTCTGTCGATCATCTTAATGGAGATATAGAAGTCCTAACCGCGGGATAGGACCAACTTATCGGTATCAGGCAAACACCAACCAGATAAATTAATATGTTCATATATTGCAACAGAAACGCCAAACATTCTTCCGTCCTGGGTAAGACGATAAACTACACCCGACAGCAAAACCTTTGATCAGAAGGTTTTGAGGGGCTTGGAACCACCTCTTAATTGCTGGTGTTTCCAGGTACGCCATCACCTGAGGTGGTTGCACCTGTCAACGTCCCAGCTACGGGTCAAAACACTATGAAAGTGTAAAAATAGGTTTTAATACCAGCAATACATTTTTTGAAAATTTTATACCTGCAATACATTTTTGAAAAAAAAATTACTAGCAATACATTTTTGAAAAACATATTACTAGCAATAAATTCTTGTCTGCATTAAATAACCCATTGAGGTTGATATGCCGTAAAAGAAACTAAACCAAACCTACCTAAACAAAAGAATACATATTCTATTAATACGAATCTATCCTAAAAATGTTGTCGGCATTAAATAACCCATTGAGGTTGATATGCTGTAAAATAAAATAAATCAAACCAATTTAAACCAAAGAATACATATTCTATTCATACGAATCTATCCTAAAAAATATTGTCGGCATTAAATATCCCATTGAGGTTGATATGCCGTAAAACAAACCAAACCAAACCAAACTTAATTTTGATTAGAACATTTATATGCACTATATATTTAGCAGTAATTCTGTTACTAAAGAAAGTATCAACTTTGGACAGATCTCGAAAAACAGAATTTATCAAGAAAAGAGGGTGTTGACCAGACAATGCCTTACAATGATTTATACTGGCTTCTTAAGGAGGGCTCGAGATTTTAGGAATCAGAGAGCCGAGTGCTAAATCTAATATTATTACATTCACTTACGCGCAAATAGCTTTGGGGAAGGTATGGATCCATCCCTTTCCACCAAGCAATGGGTGAATAGCGGAATAGGCTTGTTGACAATAGCCATGGTTGGTAACCAGTTTAGAAGTAGAACAACAGATTATTGTATTCAGTTCTCCAGAAATTGGTGGTTGGTTCCACACAAAATTTCACCACTATCATTAAATCATATCTGGATAGTCTGGCTAATTTCTTAAAAAAAAAAAAAAAACGAACTGATGGAACCTCATGCCGAAACGACTATATATATAATTGAGTGTGTGTGTGTGTGTGTGTATATGTGTATGAGTGTGTAAATGATTAAATATAATTTTTAAGATATGTTATATTTATGAAAGACAAGTATCCAATATCAAGGACAGTGTCTATGTAAATATAATCAGTGTGGACAGAGGGATCAGCACGCAAAATGAAATCACCTGAGGTCTTGTGTTGTAACATACACCAAACATGACCATTCAGTTTTGATATCTGTATCCACACGCGCGCACACACACACACACACACACACACACACACACACACACACACACATATATATATATATATATATATATAATTTTTTTTTTTAAAAAATATGATTCCTTCAAGAAGGAATCATATTTTTAAACAAAAAAGATATTATAATATAAGCTAATATCAGTATGGAGCACTGTCTTCTTAAAAATAAAAAACAAAAATACTAAGGAACCCCGGATTATGCACCCAATGTATTCTTTTTCTATTTTCTGCATACCTGCAGTTTATATATATATATATATATATATATATATATATATATAAAAAATATAATAAAAATAATAAATTGTAATGACCAGATACATTGTGCTATTTCATCCACCGAGTTTAAATAGATTTACAACCGTCGAAATATATATATATATATATATATATATCTGATATATATATATATATATATATATATAATTATTTATTTAAAAATATGATTCCAAAACGCGACATAAAAAGTCTCATGTTTCAAAACAAGAGCCGAAAACTTCAATATAATTATTTAAATTAAATTGAGTTAAAAATAAGCTCTGTTCCATCTTCAAGCGAATTTTTTTAAATAAATACTTTTTTTATGCTCTACTTTTTGTATCGAGCACTATTTTTTAAAAAATAATAACTAAAATACTAAGGGACTTTGGATTATTTACCTAACCAGTTCCTTCCTATTTTCTATATATTTTTTCACATATTATATATATATATATTTGATATATATATATATATATATATATATATATATATATATATATATATATATATATATGTATATATAAACCAATATATATATATATATATATATATATATATATATATATAATCCGATAAATATATATTTTGACATATATATATATATATAAGCATATATATATATATTATATATTTATATATATATATATATATATATATATATATATATATGGTTCTGTCATATGTAAAACTACAAATCTAGATAATTTAGGTTGTGCAGCTAATTTTTGGTTCATTGTTCTGTCCCGGTCGCACTCGTCATTTCATCTCAAGGTGCTCGAGGCACTTTATATTGGGTCCTGTAAGCCTTCCCTGTGTAAACAGCGTAAATGTTTTTTCCCTTCTCATTACACATATTCTGTTGTTTTTATTCTAAGTTAAATCTCCCGTGGAGGCCTGAAGAGCGGGAGCGAAACCGGTTGCTTCGCTTTTAACACGTCTTGTAATATTAAGCTACACACTTTTATTTCTGTAATTAGATTTTGTACCTTCAAAAACTCTAGCATATGTCTCAAAATACAACAAAAACAATCCAGAATTATTCACAGAAATTACAAAAAATCTAGACCTACTTAGCAAGAATAATAAACTGAAAAATATATTGAAAACAACCAAAATAATTAAAAGCAAACACAAATCTAAAAACCTAAAACACATATTAACTCCATCCAAATTTAACCAACATACAGGGAGTCAAAAAATGTAACAAAAAAGATGTGGGGTTTGTGATATTATTATAGAAGGAAACTCCTACACTTTTGAAACCTCAAAACGACATTCATAATAAATAAAAACTGAAACTGCAACTCCAAAAATGTGATTTATATACTCAAATGCACAAAATGCAAGAAGTTATATATAGGCATCAGCCAACAACTGAACAACAGAGTCTCCCTACACAAAAGCAATATAAAATTGACAGACAACAGAAAACGTTTTGTATCAAAAACACATTTTTTAATGTAACTAGGAAAATTTAAAATTATGCCAACATATCAAACAGACAATTATTCTTACTTACAAGAAAAAAAACTTTTATAAAATGGAATTTAAACCAGAATTAAAATAGATCATAACCCACACAAAAAAGCACACAACATTTTATTTGTTATGGCCAAATACAGTGATAAAAAAACTACATAATTCAAGCAAGACTGCACGCTCACATGCTGGTATCTTTTGAGCACAATAATATATATATATATATATATATATATATTGACAAAAACTGGGAATATCATGGTCAACTACATCCCCCCACACAACTTAGGGAAGTATGTGTGTTGTGTGTACTGAAATATTTTTGTGTGTGTGTGTGTGTGTGTAATTATACTGATTCGATGTAATTTCCGGTATGTATATCTAGGTATGTGTGTATGTATATGATTGTATGTGTAATTTTCTTTCATGAATGAAATATGGTATGTTTGTGTGTTTGTGTGTGTGTATGTGTGTGTATATGATGTGTGTGTGTGTGCAGATGTGTTCACTGATTTGGGGTAATGAAAATGTTCTAAATGTATGGAGAGGATATGTCATATATAATTTCGCATGACAAAAAACATACGAAAATGAAAATAGATCTAAGAACACATAGGGGGGTCATCAAAAGATAAGAATGCGGATAAGTACTCCATCATTTCTCGGACCAATCAATTGTTCTATAACCCTTCACGCAGAACTTTTCACTGCCAGTTCAAGAAAGACGTGTTCTTTTCTATTTTCTGCATACCTGCGCACCTATAATATATATATATCTATATATATATCTATATATATATATATATGGGAAAAGTTTATCAAGACATTTGGTTTCATCAGAGGATGAAACACGTCCGCCAAAATCAGTTTTCTTTTTATCTTTATATATAATATCCTTTCTCCAGATATGTTTTAACGCAATTTTTTAGAAACACACACGCATATATATATATATATATATATATATATATATATATATATATATATATATATATATATATATATATATATATATATTATGAAATGGATGAAGTCTGACAATTATTTTAAGATATTTTTATGTTTATACATTCTTTTAAAATACAAATATACAAAAGTAAATGCTGTTTTACAATAAACAGTATTAAACAACATTGTCCGAGAAATTGCCATAGTATATATGCGTCCTCCGACAGGAATCGAACCTATATCCTATACAGAGCGGTCATATAGCCTGACGTGCTTTTACCGATTGGGCTTCAAAGGAGTGTTCGGTTAGCAAGGTCGATTTTACTCTTTTTAAACTACAATTTTCCATGATTCTCTCACGTACATTCAAGCCGGTAAATGTTGTTAATACTGTTTATTATAAACAGACCATTTACTTAAATATTTGTATATATAAAAAAGAATGTATAAACATAAAAATGTCTTTAAAAATTATTTATATATATATATATATATATATATATATATATATATATATATATATATATATATATGTGTGTGTGTGTATATATATATATATATATATATATATATATATATATATATATATAATTTTGAGTGCGAATTTTGCATAACGTTTTTTCAGTATTTTTTTAAAAATTTTGAACATGGGTAATTCATCCGTCTGTAAGTATTGAACTTTTCTAATGACGTAGAAAATAATTTTGTAATTCTATTGTACTTGCAAAAGATCAGACCTGAAATATCGGCATCATCATTTTGACGGTACGTGTAAAATCGTTATGATAATAAGATCGGATATTCTCTTCGAATATCCGTTTCATTTTTTAAAAAAAAGCAAAAAACCCCTAACATCATTGTCTTTCTTTGCGATGTCTACTTTAAAACTATCTTTCCTCAACTGGTTTCTATCATTTTTGCGAACTTGCCCAAAGTATGTTGCAATCATTAGCGCATGCGTCCAATTTGTTCAAATTAAGCAAAAACTCTATTCCCACGCATGCGTAAATACATGCCCTAACAAACACGTTTCCATCTCACACACATATTTTCAAATCTATATATATATATATATATATATATATATATATATATATATATATATAAAATATAAAAGGAAAGAAATCGGTAAGAAGAATGTGTTTTCGCTATTACTTCTTCAATGGCCAGTAGCCATGACACCTTCATCGCTTGTGTTATCGGTATCTATTCAGAAAAACACGTGTTGAAAACGGGTCTGGGAGCGGAAGCGAATTAGGAGTTTTTGTTACCTCGACAAGTTTGCTTTTTATTGCAAGCATTGACAACAGTAATATTACTATTGCGACTACTTTGTCGCTGATAGAAGAGAAATAGCAAATTTTACAACTTATGTATAGAACGTCTACATACACTGACATAATCATGTCTGACTGACGCAGTTCGACAAAATATGAGTCTTTTCAAATTTGCTGCAGTTTCTTTAGTTTACTCGCTGACCACAGCGATTTAACAATTTGGATATATCATTGTCTTATTATGATTAAATAAACAGGAAACTTGAGGCAACAAAGATATAGCTCTAGAGAAGGATGGTAAGAATACAATGAATAAGACATATGAACAACAAAGGTGTTTTAAAGTAAGCGAGGACTAACCATCAGTTTTAAGAAGTGAGAAGGCGTGATGCCATACTTTTAAGCCAAAAGTATTGGGGAACAAAGTGAGGATCGAACTCACTACTCAGTCGTAACAGTTCTAGCGAGACATGCTTGTTAACCATTACAACACGTCGATGTGTCCAATGGAGAATGCCTGATAGTAAAGAGAGCCGAAGATGAGGACGTCGAAATGGAGATGTTAAAATCAAGCAATTACAATTATTTATCTGGGAAACGCTTTAAACGATGACAGAAAAGTTGACACCGAAATCTGAAGTTACATTGGATTAGTGAAAGATCCCTTTCAAAAGATTAAGCAATTATTAAGAAACAGAAAAATTTCCGTTGGAAAGAGAAAGGAAAGAGTGCTCGACTGCTATGTGACATCAATCCTCCGAATATAGAATTGCATGCTAGAAATGTTCCTCACAGATAATGAGATTTGAGACAATAGAGATGGGCTTCTACAGAAAGCTGTTGAGAATGCCATGGACGAAGCATGCGACCAAGGTGGAAGTTTTAAAGAGTGTTAGAGAAAGCCAAGGGGCAACCTACATATTGGAGACTTCACAATTAAGTAAAAACAGAAATTGAGCGATTTGGGAAGTGTTTTAATTGATGACACAATGTGATACAGAAATTTGGACGCACTTTTAAATAGCGAAAAAATATCGTTCAAAAGTTAAAGCAAGGTTTACTAAAATTCTATGTAATATAAATCCTCAAGAATACATAATGAGGAAAGAGGGCTTAGAGAATTCGATACTCACAGGACATACTGAAGGTAGCGAGAGGAGAAGAAAGTAGCGAATAACCTACTTAACTAGCTTGTGTAAATGGATGACAGAACAGGTACTGGAAGTGATAGTAAAGAGAGAAACATTGCTTAGAGTAAGGAAGGATAGAAGGTTGTGGAGGTCCATGATCACCTACTTAATAAGCTTGTATAAATGGATGGCGGAACAGGAACTGGGACGGATAATAAAGAGAGAAACATTGCTTAGAGAAAGGATAGGAAGTTGTCGAGGGCCATGATCACCTATTTAATAAGCTTGAGTAAATGGCAGAACAGGAACTGGGACGGATAGTAAGAAGAGAAGCATTGCTTAGGGCAAAGATAGGAAGTTGTGGAGGGCCATGATCACTGACTTAAAGAACTTGTGTAAATGGATGCCAGAACAGGAACTGGGGCGGATAATAAGGAGAGAAGCATTGCTTAGAGCAAAGATAGGAAGTTGTGGAGGGCCATGATCACTGACTTAAAGAGCTTGTGTAAATGGATGGCAGAACAGGAACTGGGACGGATAGTGAAAGAGATTAGCAATTCCTAGAGCAAGGGGATGATAGGAAGTTGTGGAGGGCCATGATCACTGACATAAAGAGCTTGTGTAAATGGATGGCAGAACAGGAACTTGGACGGATAACAAAATGAAGAAGCATTGCTTAGAGCAAGGGATGATAGGAAGTTGGGAGGGCCATGATCAATTTACCTGAAGAGCTTGTGTAAATGGATGGCAGAACAGGAAGAATGGGACGGATAGTAAGCAAGAAACCAGGTTTAAGAGGGATTGACTTAAAACATTTAAATGGATGGCAGGGAACTGATAGGAAGGATGATGGAAGTTGGGAAGGCCATGATCACTGACTTAAAGAGCTTGTAAATGGATGTAGAACAGGAACTGGGACGGATAGTAAGGAGAGAAGCATTGCTTAGAGCAAGGATGATAGGAAGTTGTGGAAGGCCATGATCACTGACTTAAAGAACTTGTGTTAAATGGATGGCAGAACAGGAAATTGGGACGGATAGTAAGGAGAAAGCATTATCTTAGAGCAAGGGATGATAGGAAGTTGGAGGCATGATCACCCACTTAAAGATGCTTGTGTAAATGGATGGCAGAACAGGAACTGGGACGGATAGTAAGGAAAGAAAACATTACTTAGAGCAAGGGATGATAGGAAGTTGTGGAGGGCCATGATCACTGACTTAAAAGCTTGTGTAAATGGATGGCAGAACAGGAACTTGGACGGATAAGAAGGAGAGAAGCATTGCTTAGAGCAAGGGATGATAGGAAGTTGTGGAGGGCCATCATCACTGACTTAAAGAGCTTTGTAAATGGATGGCAGAACAGGAACTGGGACGGATAGTAAGGAGAGAAGCATTGATTAGAGCAAGGGATGATAGGAAGTTGTGGAGGGGAATGATCACTGACTTAAAGAGCTTGTGTAAATGGATGGCAGAACAGGAACTATTCGGATAGTAAAATGAAAACATTGCTTAGAGCAAGGGATGATAGGAAGTTGTGGAGGGCCATGATCACTGACTTAAAGAGCTTGTGGAAATGGATGGCAGAACAGGAACTGGGACGGATAGTAAGGAGAGAAGCATTGCTTAGAGCAATTAATGATAGAAAAGGTTTATCACCCGAAAGAGCTTGTGTAAAAATGGACAAAAGAAATCAGTGATTTAACCAGGGATGATAAAATTGGGGATGATCATCAAATGGATGATTAATTTAGTCCTAAAGGAACCAAATTTTCGAACAGGAACTGGAAGGAAAATAAAATGTAAATGGATTTATTAAACTGGGAGAAGAAGCATTGGCCATGATTTTGTGGAGCCATGATTATGGCAAACCTTGGATGATAACAACTAAGAAGATTGTCCGAAGGGATGAAAAATTGGAGGGCCATGATCAACCAAAAGAGCTTGTGTAAATGGATGGCAGAACAGGAACTGGGACGGATAGTAAGGAAGAAGCATTGCTTAGAGCAAGGGATGATAGGAAGTTGTGGAGGGGATGATCACTGAAAATAAAAGAGCTTGTGTAAATGGATGGCAGAACAGGAACTGGGACGGATAGTAAGGAGAAAGCATTGCTTAGAGCAAATGATAGGAAACGGGGAGCCTTTTTTATCACCCATATTAAAGAGGCGTGGATGGCAGAACAGGAACTGGGACGGATAGTAAGGAGAAAGCATTGCTTTAGAGTAAATGGATGATAGGAAGTTGTGGAGGGCCATGATCACCAATTAAAGAGCTTGTGTAAATGGATGGCAGAACAGGAACTTGGGACGGATAGTAAGGAGAGAAACATTGCTTAGAGCAAGGGATGATAGGAAGTTGTGGAGGGCCATGATCACCCACTTAAAGAGCTTGTGTAAATGGATGGCAGAACAGGAACTGGGACGGATAGTAAGGAGAGAAGCATTGCTTAGAGCAAGGGATGATAGGAAGTTGTGGAGGGCCATGATCACTGACTTAAAGAGCTTGTGTAAATGGATGGCAGAACAGGAACTGGGACGGATAGTAAGGAGAGAAGCATTGCTTAGAGCAAGGGATGATAGGAAGTTGTGGAGGGCCATGATCACCCACTTAAAGAGCTTGTGTAAATGGATGGCAGAACAGGAACTTGGACGGATAGTAAGGAGAGAAGCATTGCTTAGAGCAAGGGATGATAGGAAGTTGTGGAGGGCCATTATCACCATTTTAAAGAGGTATAAATGGATGGCATACAGGAACTTGGACGGATAAAGGAGAGAAGCAATGCTTAGAGCAAGGGATGATAGGAAGTTGTGGACAATACCCATAGTAAAGAGGCAATGTAAAATGGACTTAAAGAGCTTGTTAAATGGATGCAGGAACTGGGACGGATATTAAGGAGAGAAGCACTGCTTAGAAAAAAAGAAGAAAGGGATGATAGGAAGTTGTGGAGGGCCATGATCACCCACTTAAAGAGCTTGTGTAAATGGATGCCAGAACAGGAACTGGGACGGATAGTAAGGAGAGAAGCATTGCTTAGAGCAAGGGATGATAGGAAGTTGTGGAGGGCCATGATCACTGACTTAAAGAGCTTGTGTAAATGGATGGCAGAACAGGAACTGGGGCGGGTAGTAAGGGACTAAATCTTGCTTAGAGCTAAAATAGATTGGAAATTGTGAAGATCAATGGTCGTCTTAAAGCAGGTCTCACTTTAAAAGAAGTCTTGGAGATCATAATAGAACAAGTTTGCTTTCTCTAGATTTCGTTCATGATAAAATATCTAAGACTTGTCCAGTTTTTGCAACACCACACACTTAATAAAAACAATCATCTATGTTGACGATCATCGATATTATTTGCTACGTTTTTTTCATTATTAGGAAAGAGTAGTTTCCAATATTGGAGTCTATTATATTTTTTTTCTGCTCAGTTGGCAACTTTTTGAGTCTGACTTCACATATTTCTTTTCAACAAAATTGTTTTGAGCAACTTTTACTTGGGATTTCATTTCTGTCTTTTAATGACCTTTCTTTATCCATATGCATTTGGTTTTTAATGTTCTATGGAAACGTTTTACCGTGAGATTTCTTTTAAACTTGATTTTTTTTTTTAACGTAACCCCGACCTTTTGGGATTTTTAAACGTCTTCATTACAGTATCTGTCTATATTTCTGAGATGAGGTATTATGTACATTGTTCGGTCTATTGTCCTCATCTTTGTCGCCACATTTATTACAACATTTCGGCCTTTCAGTATCTGTCTATATTTCTGAGATGAGGTATTATGTACATTATTTACATTATTCAGACTATTGTCCTTATCTTTGTCGCCATATTTATTACAACGTTTCCGCCTTCAGTATCTGTCTATATTTTTGATATGAGGTATTATGTACACTATTTACATTATTCGGACTATTGTCCCCATCTTTGTCGACATATTTATTACAATGTAGGTGGAACTTTTTACCCAAGCCTTTTAAGTGGCATTTAGGGAGATTAATCTGTTGATCTAAGCCTTTTAAGTGGCAATTACTAAGATAAATTTTTGACTCAATCTTTTTAAATAACAATTAGCCAGATGAAAAATTGGCGTTTAAATATATGCGGTCGAAATACGAAGGCGGGGAGCTCATCGGAACAGTTGCTATGAAAATCTTCATAGTACAAACAGGGGGAAGTGACATCACAGCCGTGAGAAAGTGACTGAAGCCGAGATGCCAGGTTACGACTGATAATAATACAAATTGTTCTTTTCACTTTCCCAAGAATCACGAGAAGTATAGCATGATCAACATACCCGTTATGGCAGCAATATTCAATGCACGGATAAATGCACTATCAAGAAGCGCCTACAATTTATATCACGAGTTGGCACAACTCAGTCGAATTGTGTAAAGAAAACTGACCGGAAAGCCTCGAGGGTTGTGCTACCTGAATTGTATGATTGTAGTAAAGTATTCACCAGAGGATCAATTTTTAGCATCACATGACACATATAAAAGCTACACTATTAGCGACGCCACGCGGTAAAAGATCTCACCAATAAACTCTCATATTTGTTGCTCATCAGCCTAAATATACATAATTAGTTGTATAGATTGTCAAAAAATGGTTGACATATATTTCCTGTCGTTTTTGTTTTCTGTGAGTTTTATTTATGTTAAAAGGTATACAAGCATTTTTTTTTTATACGAGAAAGCGAAATAAGAATAAGAAGTGTTTTTTTCTAAGCACTTTTAACGTCATTCACGAAATCTAAATTTCAAAATTTGGATGGCAAAGAAGTCGGTCTTTTATATATTTCTTTTGTTGGCGTGATTTCCTTCGATTTTATTTGTTTTTTTTAAAGATTTTTGTTTTTTTTGCAAGAGAAAAGTAATGATTCTATCAAAATAATGCTGTCTATGTTCAAAACACGTGAGATTATGAATCTTTTTTTAGTTGGACAAGGCAGTGAGTGACTTCACCTAATTAAAAAGTATATATATGTATGTATTTATGTATCTGTCTATATTTCTGAGATGAGGTATTATGTACACTATGTACATGTATATAAAATTATGAGACATTCTCTTTTTATGTGTTAGTAATCCGAATTTCTTTCCTGAACGCCTATCGAGAATATTTAACATCGAAAAACATAAAGAAGAAAAAGTAATTATTTTTAATAATATGTGGAAATCTCCACCTTTTGCCTGATGACGGTCGCGAGACCAGAAACACGTGAAGTAAAATTATGGAAAATAAAGCATAATATTTTTTTTATAAAATCCACGTTACAACGAAAAACGTTTGCGGTATCTCTTCTTTTTATATATTACAATTTTCTCTCGTTGGAATTATTTATAACCTCTTCTTTATATATATATATATATATATATATATTTATATATATATATATATATATATATATATATATATATATATATATGGTCTGTGATTTTGAATAGCAATAGAGACGACCTTCTGATATAGATGAAACTTGGCAATCAATAAGGATGGACCTTCCTTTGCATTTGAAAATTTTTTCTCTCATCTAAAGTTACATGGTCAGATTTATCAATCCCATTGAGTTTTTTGTGAATGTGTTGATTGTCGCATTTTTAATGAAAATTGTGTCACGTTGGGTTTCCAATCATCCGTAGAGTAGATATTTAAATCTTTGCGACTAGCATTTTTTTTTTTCTAAAGCTAAGTTCACGGTTGAAGAGGGAGGGAGTCATTTCAGGTTACAGAAAAGATCAGAAGGACGTGATGAGGCAGCTGATGGTGATTTCGAATGATGAATTTGCTGAATATTTGAAAGCTAGGAGATATATCTAGGTAAATGCTTGCGACTAAGGCGTCTTTATCCTAAGTAGGATGAAAATGACAGCATATTGCGCAACTCACGTGATTTGAGAATTTTACTCATTCTGGTATATCCCAACGAGTGGCTAAACTTCTGGGCGTTAGAGAATTTATTGCCAGCGAGAAAGAACAAACAGATTTAGAATCCACACTTGGCTGGGTTTTACCTTTTAAAAAAGTCCTCAGTATAAAATAGAGCATAATATTTTAATGATATTTTTTACTAAATATTTTATTTTACGACACGCAAATTTTTGTTTCGTGCCTTAAAGTTTTTATCTCATCATCAGGCAATGTTCGGTAACTTTGTTGAAAATGATTTATATTTGAAAACAGATAACACTATGTTTGCTAATGAAATAGCTCATATGGAGCGGGAGCAATCCAGATTTTTAGATATTACGGGTGTGTCAATTTTAACTAATCAGAAGAAGGTCATTTTGAAAGAAATTTGAAAAGTTAAATATATAGGTGAGATTTTAGTTGTTGTTCCTCAAATAATATGATCCTTATATTCGAGTTGTTGTCAGATGGAAGACAGTTGCCAAGTACTTTTGACAATTTCAAATTTTCATCTTCAGGGTGTATTTATTTTCCATATATAGGCGAATATGAGTAGACAGGAAGATGATTTTTTAAAATTATGCTATTTATTGACAGTTGGAATAACTGTTTTGGAGTTTGCGATGTTGCTACGCTAGACTTCTTGTTCAAATCGATCAAGAATTTTGACAGCAACTCGAATATAAAGATCTTATTATACAAGTAATTTATAGTAAGTTAATGTCACATTATGTCTTGTTAGCGAAGTGATTTCGCCATTAATCACATTAAAATTGGTATTTAATTCTTTTATAAACTGTTCCGTTATATATATATATATATATATATATATATATATATATATATATATATATAAGATTTAAATCAAATTCTGTATTCTCTAGGAAACCGACAGCTGGACAACAGAACAAGAGATATGATTGTAGTGGTGAAGTGAAATATGCAGGAACATCCACACTTTTTGAAGGGTCGAATACAGAGACTAATCCACAACGAAACTGTCCGTTTTTTTTTATTTCAGAGTTGTCCTTAATCCTTTCTAGACCACTTGGCATCCAAGGTCTTAGAAAAAAGTCTGTCCTGCTATTTCGCCCATTTCTGGAGGGAGAAGGCAGGGTATTCACACGTACAAGGTAATGGATTCGATAACAATTTTGAAACTCGGCTCACTCCGATTCCTCAATCCATGCCACAATCCATTAAAATTTTGCTAAAGACATCTCTCTCTCTCTCTTTCTCTCTATTTATATATATATATATATATATTTATATATAATATATATATATATAAATAAACTTTTTCTATGTAATCATGTGGGTAAACTCAAGGAAGATAAAAATCCAGAACCTTTCTTTAAATCATTTATTCCATTAAATATATATATATATATATATATATATATATATATATATATATATATATATATATATAATATAATATATATATATATATATATATATATAAAAGAGGAATCGATCCGTTGGTATATAATCCGAGTGGATCCTAGTAAAATTAATTATTAAAACTGATCCACAGAGTGCTCGAAGTTTTTATATGCATATGCATTTTTTAAAATCACTTATTAATAATATTAGACGCCTGTCGTACAAAAACTATTTACTGTGAATCCTAGAAAATCACATATGATAATAAGAAACGCCACATAGTAGGAACTGATATTAAACTAAAAACAACAAAGGTTCTGGCTATAAATAAACTCCAACCCCAAACTGCTTACCCAAGGATAAATGATCTTACGCCACCAGTAATCGCTAACACAAACACATTATCCTTAACAAGGTGTCTACCAGAGAAGGACTGACATAATATTTGCTCTATTCCATATTGAGGTGGTCTGACGATTGCGTCTAGCATGAAACCGCCTGTCGCCTCTCAGTGTTGACTTCAATGTTCACTTTTATATTTATATTTTTATATTTCGCTCATTTCCGTCTCTGATATTGAGCATTTTATTCCATAAATATAGCACATGTTAAAAACAATTAAAATTCAAACACACACTTTTACACACACACACACACACACACACACATTCTATATATATATATATATATATATATATATAATTACTAGTAAATAAATATATGTGTGTATTCGAATGTGTTTTTGAACATAAAAATATAGGTCCTTGCTAGATTTGATAATCGTTATATTTATTCTTTATATGTTTATATTTGATTTGTAAGCTGTAGTCGATATTAATTTTGTCAAATTTTCTCAATTACACAGCGGCCCTTTCAGTAAATATCCTTCAATTTTAGTTTCCCCCGCTCCATCTCTCTCCCCCACATCTTCTTTCCTTTTCTCTCCCTCCTTCTCTCTCCTCCACCTCTTCTTTCCTTTTCTCTCCCTCCCTCCTATTCTGATCTTTAACATTAGATCGTCTATGGTGTGTGTATGTCACCACGAAATGTATCTTTAATGTATTAGACATCCGACAACATTCATATTTCCTCACCCATCTCTAGTTAAAAAAAAAAAGTCTCTGTTAAGTTTTAATCTCCCACCTTCTCTCGTCTGATACCCTCTCTTTAACACTAACATTCGTCCCACACTCTCATACTTACAAAGTCTCCAAATTCTATTTTTATTTCCGGGTTGTTTTTTCTGTTTTCTTTTTTGAATTTGTAGGTCTGATGAATTGGATCGTATTTACGATTCCAATGGAATAAATTATGACCATGGAATATTAGTGTTATATCTGCTCCTGAAATTAATTTCAGTTGAGCACTCTTGGGGTGAGGTGTGGGTTGGTAAACAGTGACTATTATGGCTAAAAAAATAGACTCTTCACGAAAGCGAATTGAGTCACTGTCAGTCCCTGGGCATGTTTCTAAAAATAAATATGCTAAAAATCCACCTTCATCCCTACCGTGCGCCGACGGCTTAGTGGTTAGAAGCTCCGACTGACACCAATTCAGTCTGGTTTCGATCCTAGCTAGAGGCAACCGGATGTCTAGCCACACTGATGAGCTGTAAACAGCGAAACAGTCTGTCTGTGGATGACGTTATATATATATATATAAGGTTTTAAGGTGTGCTATATTTATTAGGGTTTCATTTATTCTTTCTCAGTCACCAATCTCTCAATCACTCTCTTCTGTTTATGAGTTTTTTTTATTATATCTTTTCTGTATATTTAGAGCCTCACTTTCACTCTTCTCTTATCTCTCTCCCAATTTCCCTTCTCTTCATCTTCTCTCACTTTCTTTAATCACACTCTCAGTTTAACATCATCATTTTCCCTCTATGTTTATAGTCTCTTTTTCTCTCTCTTTCTCACCCTCTTACTCTCTTTCTCTCCCTCTTTCTCTGTCTCTTTCTTTCTCTCTTCCATATTATCTCATTTTCTCTATCTTTCCCTTTCTCTCTCTCTTCCTTTATAGTCTCATTTTCCCTCTTGCTCTTTCTCTTTCTCTCACTCTCTCTTTCTCTTTCTCTATCGCTCTCATATTATTCCTTCTATGAATTTCATCGTTTGTTTTCTCTTTGTTTAGTGTCACACTCTGACTCTTTCTCTCTTCCTATCTCTTCCGTTAATCCATCTAGGAGTTTATCATCACCACTTTTCTCTCCATTTAGAAATTCACTTTTACTCTCAATCAACCCAACTCTTTCTTTTTCTCTCTCTCTCTCTGAGTTTATCATCCTCTGCTTTTCTATCTATTAGAGCCTCACTTTCACTCTTCCTCTTTCCGTCTCGTTAATCCATGTAAGATTTTATCATCTCTTTTCTATCCATTTATAATCTCTCATTCACTCTTCTTCATCCCTATATTTTCTTTATCCGTTCGTTTACTGGCGATCAATCATGCATTAGTGAAATCAATATTTCTTTCATTATTTTCTTTTGTTCGCTAATAATTTTTAAATTTCTATTCATCTTTTTATATTCGCCTTTTATCTTCCATTAAAAAAGTTTAATGGAAGTCATATTTTTCTTTATGTTTGGGTGTGCCGAGCCGGCTTTGTTCGCATCACCCTACCCGACCGCCAACGTTTCAAAGAGAAAATTATCACCTTAACCTAAGGAGAAGAATAAACACACACACACACACACACACACACACACACACACAGAAATTTAGACACAGAATAACACGCAAACAAGGACAGAAATTGGTTCAGATTAATATAGGCGATGGAATCTTTTCACAAGCCATTGATCGTGAGTTCCATAATATTCCAGCATGAGGATGCGTCTTTGTTGGCAAGATTTTTAAACGCTTTTATTCTTTTGGAAACGTCGCGATAATTTCAAAGAAAAAATAATTGAAGAAAACTGCTTGAAAAATACAAAAAAAAAACCATCAAAAACAGCGAAACATTTTGAACTATCAATACAACAAATATTAAGATATTAGGCACTGTGTTTCAGGTTTTCTTTAATCCATTTCAGTGGGGATGTGTGCGTAGTGTAGTGGTTCTCGATTTGGAAGGCGAGATTAATGTGCCGAGTTCAAATATTGTTGAGAAGCTATGAATCCATTCCTTTCCTATGAAGAGGCTTACAGCAGGGTTGACTGCGATTTCTAAACTTGGCTGAAAGCCATTCAAAAGAAGGTGAACTCTGAATTCAAACCTGCCTGCTACAATGGCAACGCCCTAATGGGCTGAGGCTGAAAACTTATAATTCACTGGAGAAACTACATGAAGTAACACACACACACACACACACACACACACACACACACATATATATATATATATATATATATATATATATATAATAAAATAAAATTTTTTTAATTATTTAAGATATTTTTATATGTTCATACGTTCTTTTTTATAGATATATCTATATAGTATCTATAAAAAGAATGAATAAACATAAAAATGTCTTAAAATAATTGTCGGACTTTGTCCATTTCATAATGTATGACATCATTTGTTTACATTTGGATACGCATTGAGCAGATATGAATGAATAAGAGAAAATCACAGAGAATTGTGTTTAAAAACAGTAAAATCGACCATGCTAACCGAACGTTCCCCTGTGCCCGTGGGCTATATATGACAGTTCTGTATAGGATACAGGTTCGATTCCTGTCCCAGGAAGAATATTTTCTATGAAAAATTTCTCGGACATTCAGGCCGGTAAATGTCGTTAATACTGTTTATTATAAACAGAGCATTTACTTAAATATTTGTATCTATAAAAAGAACGTATATATATATATATATATATATACATACACACACACACACACACACACACACACATATATATATATATATATATATATATATATATATATATATATTAAAATATATCAAACACTTAAAAATCCTTAAAAATGAAATCTTTAAAAATGGCTTTCAAACCTTTCAAATATAAACGGAAAAAATTACTCGAGGTAAAATTCAAGAAATACTGCTATCTTATTGAGGAAGTGGGAAAACGAAAGATGCAAATTTATGATCATGTAAGGTGGGGAAATAATGTTAAGAAACTTGGATTTTTCATCAGCAGACGTTAACATTTGTGATGACCTAATTTAAATTATTTTAGGTTTAACTTGCCACATTAATATGGCATTTAAGGAAGAGGGTGAGTGAAAGTATTGTTGAGTCAATGGGAATTTAAAAAAACAAAACAAAAAAACACTGTCAGGCTCTTGCACCGACCAAAATTCTGATTCAGATATATTCATTTTAACAAACCATATATAATTTATATTAAAGATAGTGTTTGGTTAAGGCTATTTTAAATAATATTCAGAATTTAGCGAAAGATTTAAAATTTGACGTATATTAGTATAAGTTCTTAATATAATTACGCAAGAAATTTAAATTAAATTAGCCAAGAGATTTGAATTAATAATTATTAATTATTTAGATATTCAGAGAAACTTACTACATCTTATTTATAAAGTATACTAAGCAATAGTCCTAAAATTCCATAACCAGGTTGTATTTATTGAAGGTTAACAAGATACGAAGGCAATGGCTAAAAAAAAAAAAAAAAATGGTGCGGCTCAGGGATCCAGATGAGGTAGACGTCCGTTGAGCTAAAAGCTTCCTACGTACATTACGATAAAAAATTACTACGTTACACAAAAATCGAAAACCAAATAGAGTAAATAAAAATATAAAAAAATAAGTAAATAAATAAAAAAAAACAAATAAAAATTAATCCAAATAAATAAATTAACAAATTAACAAATCGCCCCCGCTAAAATAACAGTTAGAACTAATAAAAATAAGCATAAATAAACAAGTAAAAATAATCAATCCAAATAAATAAATAAATTAATTAAAATCTATTTCTGTTAATATTTTTTTTCAAAATATGTATAGCTGGTAATATTATTTTCAAAAACGTATAGCTGATAATATTATTTTTTCAAAAACGTATAGCTAGTAACATTATTTTTCCATTCGGGGTTAACTATTTTCCCATAGATAAGACCCTAACAGGTACTACCACCCCGTGTCAAGATGAACCTGGGAACACCAGCAATTAAGAGGTGGTTCCACGCTCCTCGAAACCTTCTGATCAGAGGCCTTGCTGTTGGACGTAGTTTATCGTCTTACCCAGGACGCGGATGTAGTTTATCGTTATGCCCAGGAAGCGGGTGTAGTCTCAGTTTCAGAGTTAACTATTGGCCCATAGTTGGAAACCTAACAGGTGCTACCAACCCGGGTCAGAGTGGACCTGGGAACACCAGGAATTCAGAGGTGGTTCCACGCTTCTAAATAACCTCCTGATCAGAGGCCTTGCTGTTAGATGCAGTTTATTGTCTTACCTAGGACGCAGATGCAGTTTATTTTCATAACCAGGACGGAGTTCTAGGGGGAAAATCATGTCTTTGTTCCCTGGATTAGTTGTGTGTTGAGTTGATGGAGAGTTTCCGAGGAAACCATTCAGCCTTAACAGTTGAGGATGTTAGAACTTCGAAGTGATTGAACAGAGTAGCGATTGAGGCCTTCCTGTAGTTCAGTACACTCTTGCAGTACTGCCACTAATCTTTAGAACCAAACTTGCGATATGCAATACGCTGTTCCATCCCATCAGCAAACAGTAACTTTGCTTCATCGAGGACACGCTTGCATTCATCAGTCATATTGTCCGGTTACAGACGGAAAAAGTTATTCCTATAGTAGCAGAACAAGCACCGGAGAACCAAGGCGAGGTGCCCGATAGAACTTTGTATTTTCTTGCAGGGATGAAAGCCTAGATGCCAGCTTTTACCCAGGTAGTGACAACAGATGCACATTTTTCAACCGGATGATTAAAAAAAATATTCCAAGGGATGTCGCGAAGGAAATCACGAAACGAACCCCAGTCTGCGCGTTGATAACAGAAAGATATTCTGTTAGTAGGACGGTCATGGCTGGAGGCGGAGTGGAAGGAGATGTTAACAGACAAAACCGCGTGATCAGAGTAGCCAAGAAAGCAGCGCTGCGTATCGCGACAAGAATCACGGATGGTAGTAAAACAGAGATCGAGAGGGGAAGCATTACCATCGGGGTTCCCGGGGAAACGCGTAGGAAAGTCAGTCACTTACGTGAGGGATTGAGTGATCGAACATTTAATGGTTAGGATGAAAGCGAGGTCAATCACGGACAGTTTAAGCCACATGGTATGTTGGCGTTAAATTCATCGAACACGAAAATGTTTATAAACGGATGTAGAGCGAAAGGAGGACGTTAGGAAAGAAAAGATAGCTGACTGAATTGAGGAGGGAGAGAAGTAGACGCGTATATGAATGGTCTAGAGATACGAAAGTGAGTTCTCCAGCCAGGGGGAGATGATCGCGAACATAAACTTCCAGGCTATGCATCTGGATTTTAGAGTCCTTTCTAGGGAGAGGAAGCTGGCTAAAAATCGAGAAATCAGAGGAGGGGATTGCCGAGTTAAGGTTAGTCTCGCACAGATCTAGTATATCAGGAGACTTATGAAAGAGGAACAAATCAACATATATATATATATATATATATATATATATATATATATATATATGATATATTCATAAATGATAATTATACAATATATGTATATATATGATATACATCAGTTATATGCATATATATATATATATATATATAATCTGTTATATATATATATATATATATATATATGTTATATATATAATCTGATATATATGTATAAATATAATATCTATCTATTGAATTATATATATTTATATAATATATATATATGTATATAAGTAATCATATATATATATATTCTGATACATATGCATATATATATATAATCATATCTACCTATATATATATAATCTGATATATATATATATATATATATAATCTGATATATATGTTTATACGAATATAAATTCATATATATATATGATTAAATATATATATAATTATATATATATTTAATCATATATATATATTTATATCATCATTTAAATATATATATGTATATAAGTAAGCGTATGTATAGTCTGATATATATGTATATAAAATATGTATCATATATATATGATACATATATATATATAATCATATATGTATAATCTGATATATATGTATATATAATAGGATATTTATAAATAACATATATGTAGTTTTATTTATATATGTATATATGCATATATAATCATATATATGTAAAATGTTATATATGCATGTAATATATATATGAACATATATATATATACATATATATATCTGATAATCATATTTAATATTATATATATATATATATATACATATATGTATAATCATATATGTCATAAATATAATCTGGTAACTATGTGTATATAATCATATATATAGATATAATCTGATATATATGTATATATAAATATATAACCGCATACATATAGATATCTAATATATATGTTTGTATATATATGTATAAAATCATGTATATAATCTGTTAGATATGTCTGTGTATGTATAATTGTATACTCTTGCCAGGTCAGGACTCAGTACATTACAGACTCTTCTTTTAAAATTTCAAGATCCTGAAGATAAATATTAGGAACACCTAACCATATATGGCAGCATTATTCTGTTAACGAATGAATTGTAGATTTATAAATGTGCAGAATGGATTTTGATGCCAAAAAAATTCTTCCACCGCAAAGTAAATCAACTTTCTTAACAGTAGGCATAACAATTGATTCAATCACCCTACTTCATGTCAGTCGAAAACGTGGGTCAGGAAGTTGTAGAATGTTGCTTTTCTGAATTTTAGCATAAGCCATACCGGTGGCAGGGAGACCATTTCTCTGTAGTCATTAAATGAAAGCCGATTTGCTTTGGTGACATTAACGTTTACAAGCCATTCCTTGCTCCAGTTAACCACTGATTGGAGGTTCTTTTCCCGAACAGACTTACGACCATATCACTTTGTAGCAGTGGTTCCATACGATCACCGAAGTTAACCGATGTCTAGCCTGGTCTGTACTTAGATGAGTGACCACGTAGGAGTACAAGGTGATGTGCGATGTAATCTAAAATGACTCGGAGATTTTCATCAGAGATTTGTGAGAAAATGCAAAACCTTTTTTACGGATATCAGTTTTGAAATAAACCATAAGTAAAATAGAGTCTTTATTATCTGTCTATATTTCTGAGATGAGGTATTATATGCACTTTTTACATTATTCGGACTATTGTCTTCATCTTTGTTACCATATTTATTACAACGTTTTGATCGTTGTACGCTCCGGCCTTCTTAGCTAGAGATAACTGACATCCATTAAACATGGCACGTGGAACTAGAACAGTTCTTCTTTTTGTATTTAAAATCACTGCATATATTTAAAAATATATACTGAGCAGTATCTCTTTGTTTGTTACAACACACACACACACACACACACACACACACACACACACATATATATATATATATATATATTGTAACGTAGAAAAGGTTGGCCGTTGCTTTTGAAAAGGACCTTCAACCAAAAATCAATTATCAAACGTATACTTATACATTGAGAAACATTTGCAATTAATGCCAAAAATTTGTGCTGCAGTAATCAAAGCTAAAGAAGGATATTTTGATGAGAGCAAAATTTAATCATAAAATGCTTTTTTTCTTTTTGTCATAATTCAATTTCTAATAAAAAAATAATGTCTCACATTTTTAACCATGTATCTTATTTAAATTACAAAACAAATACTTTCTGGTCCAATTTAAAAAATTAACAGGGGTAGCCTCAAACTTTTGAACTATAGTGCTTATATATATATATATAAATTTCTGAGATGAGTTATTATGTACACTATTTATATTATTCGGACTGTTGTCCTTATCTATGTCGCCATATTTATCACAACAGTTCGGCCGTGGTCTGTTCTAGTTCCACGTGCCATGTCTAATGGATGTCAGTTATCAGTTATCTCCTGCTTGATTCCCTCTCTTTGGGTCCTGTCACTGGATCTAACTAACGCCTTTATTTAAAGGGTTCAGTTTGACATTCCAACCACCTGAAAAAGGCCGGAGCGTACAACAGTAGAAACGTTGTAATAAATATGGCGACAAAGATGAGGACACTAGTCCGAATAATGTTAAGCATCTTAACTTTCACGGCCTACTCTTTGACGAAGAATATGGCTTCCGTTTTGCCAGGTCTATAGCTGATGTGCTACCGGCCATTACTGAATATGTATTTCAAGATCTTGATAATAAAGGCGAAGCTCGAGATGTGGCTCTGGATATGTCGAAATTATTTGACAGGGTTTGGCACACTGGTCAGCTTCAGGGCTACAGTATCACTGGGCGTGTGTTTGATTCAATCCAATCGTTCATATCAAATCTTGAAATGAATGTCGTTTTAAACGGGTTCTCTTCCAGATTCTTTCACACGAATGCGGTTTTCCCCAAAGTCTCTATTCTGAGTCCAACGCTGTTTCTTGTATTCATCAATGATCTTCCTGATGTCATCAGGTCTCAAGTAGATATTTATGCAGATGACATTACCATTTACTCCTGTTTAAATAGCAAATCCGTCAGTTTACAAAGTTAACCTGGCCGTTGCTTTTGAAAAGGACCTTCAATCAATGGTTAACTGGACAGGAAATGGTTCGTAATTTTAACACCTCCAAAAGTGAAACTGCTCTCATTTAACCACCATGAAGGCAATTTCATATCCTCGATCAGTATGGCCGGTGCTAGAATCAATGAAAGCAACACACTGCGCCTTCTTGAGTTCACGTTTGAATTGAAATTGAGCGACTACATCGAATAAGTAGCTGCATCTACTGAAAGGGTTGTTAAATCACTGTGCCGTGCCAGAAGGTTTTCTTCTCAGAAAACATTTACATTTACAAATCTACAATTCGTCCGTGCGTTGAATATTGTTGTCATATCTTGTCAGGTGCTCCTGCTCTTCATTTCGAGGTTCTTGACAAAATCCAAAGAAGGATCTGTAACGATCCTGATTTGGCATCTTGATTTCAATAACTTTCTCATCGTCGTAACGTCTTTTTTACAAATATGTTTATGACTACTACTCTGACGAGATTTTTTTCCCTGGTGCCCGGAAGACGTCAGTTGGCATCTAGGTCCCACCCGTTTATTTTTGAAATAGGTAAGTGGAACCGCCACTTCTACGCGAACAGTTTCTTCTCTAGCACTTCCAGCCTGTGGTACTCCTTTTCGTTTTCTTGCTTCCCTGTTAACTACAATCTACAAAAAATTAACTACAACGTCAATCGCCATCTTTTATCTTCTTAAACGCCATTACGCATTTATCCTTTCCTCATTCCCCACTCTACCCCGTCTTTTCCCTCACCTTCACTTAACACGTAACTCCCTGTATACTAGTGGCATTCTCAACGTGCTTAGGGTGAAATGTTTAAACAAATACAAAAGAAAGTACTAGAAAAATGTATTTTTTTTATATCAGAATAAAAGTAATTTATTAATTAGCGTAAAATATGAATCGTTTTTTTGCTTTTAATTATTTTTAATAACGTATACAGTGAAGATATTTATTTATTAATAAAGTAAATCGAAATTCTAAAATATTCTTATAAAAAATTATATAACTTTTAATGTTTTGAATTATTGAAATTGTTTACTAAAATAAATTTCTTTAAGATTTACTTCATTAAAAATAATTAAAAAAATATTTTTTTTGCCTTTGACTTTATTAAAAACATAATTAAAAACAAATACGTTTTATTGAATTATTTTTATATGTCAATTTATTAAAAATCCCGTTCTATAGAAATGTCTTATGATAAGTCAAATCAAAATAGATGACATGCAAATTTTCAATTATCGCATGTAATTGTGAATATGTGGATAAATTTGATTTATAAAAAAATAAAGCCTAAATATATTTGCATAGTCTGTCCAGATGGTGTGTCGCCTGGACGTGGTAGGACGGCTTGATGGCTTCAACGACCCCCAGTGCTATGTGGTCGTTGTCATCGGCCCTTAGCAGGTCCAACCAAGCTCATCAGGTCTGTGGGGGTCGGAGCCAAACGAAAGACACACCTTGGTTCTTCACGTTAGGGGTTGTGCAGTAGGTTAACAACCTAATCACTTAAAATAAATATTCCATGAAAACAGTATGAAACACTGAGGCGATGTCAGGAGTGAGCTACCCTGTTGTCTTCTAAAACTGAGCAAGAGAAAACTGCATTTTGTCTACCTGTTGTATATTTGTGGTCTGTTGTCGGAAGAAAGCTAAGCTTATTAACACGGACCATATCTTAGAATCACTTCATGCTTATTAAACCTAATCGTACACTTGACTTTTCTACAATTGTAATTAATTAGTTGTTAAACATCAAACTGTTGTTGATTCTTAGTCATGTTTTCAAATCAAATGTTTTTATTAGAATCAAGGCAATTACTCTTCGACTTTTATAGCGAGAAGACTGCATCTGGCACGGAAACAAAGAAATGGAATTCTGCCAGGTTATTGATTTGACTATTCTTCTTCTTTCCACCATGTTCTTCAAGACGTAGTGAATCATGGCTCTTCACAACTTCCTTTATTTTGTAGCTCTTAGCAATGTTTGTCTTTTTACTAACCCTCCCAACACTGTTCTGCCATCCATTTGCACAAGCTCGTTAGATAGGTTGATCATAGCTCTCCACAACTTCCCATAATTTGTAGCTTTTAGTATTGTGTCTTTTTTTCTATCACTCCCACTCTTGATCTGCCATCCATTTACACAAGCTCGTTATATATGTTGATCATGGCTCTCCACCACTTCCTATCCTTTTTACTCCTTACCAATATTTGTTTTATTTACTATCCCTTTTACTCCCTGTTCTGCCTTCCAAGGTAGGTTGGTCACTGTTTCCCTCTGCCTTTCTTGCCTTCAGTATGTTTTGTGGGTGTTAAAATCTCCAAGCCTTATTTCCTCATTATTTATTGCTTAAATTTCAACTGTTTTTTATTTTAAATATGCGTTCTTTTCATTTCCATTTAACCCTAAAACTTCTTATTTACTTACATCTTCTGTCTATAATAGCCGTAACAGTCTTAAGTTGTCTGAATTGCATCTTGTTTTCTTTCTTTCCACCAAGTAGTAATAGTCTTAAGTTGTCTAAATTTCTTATATAACGTCTTGTTAATTATTATGAATTTTTGACCAGTATTTCTTCCATCTTATTTCTCATGACTTTACACAAAGTAGTAATAGTTTATGTGTCTAAATTTCTCAGATGAAGTATTGTCAATTTTTTTTTTTAAGTATATCACCCCAAGCAAAACGGGAGTGGCACTAACACGCAAGGGGTTGCAAAGAGTGCGAGCAAGAGTAAAGAGAGGTTTTTGAGGAAAGGATATAGAGAAGGACGGGGATCAGAATCAAGGCTTAAGAAGATGTCGATTGACATTATATTTGAAGATTATAGCTATCAGGGATACAAGTAAGGGGAAGGGAGTTCCACTGTCGGGAAGTGCGGGATAAGAAGTTGTTGGAGTAGAAAAAAGGGCTACATTTAACCCTTTCGACAGTGAAAGGGTGGGACCGATTAGCACGCTTAAATTCATGCAGTAAAAGTAGCTTGTCAGAGCAGATGCCATGAAAATATTTGTAGAAAAGACAGCGGGAAGCCACATCATGTGTGTGAGAATGTGACTATAGACGAGATGCCAGATCAGGATTTATTTCATCTGATTTCTTTTGCAGTTATGCCAATTCATATTATTTGTTGAAACAAAAGTTGTAGTATTTTTAAATGGATGACGTTTGAGTTTGTGATTTCGTTTCATACGTGACTGAATATCTGGCCGATGTACGCATTCTGAAATTTCATATTTCAATGTTTCTTTCTATACAATTTCTGTGTGGATTATAAATATTACATTTTTTTATGTTAAAAATGAAAGGTATCAAAATGAGTTACATTGTCGTCATTTTCGATGCTCTGGAAAAGCGGAAAATGGGTGAAAATATCAAAAAAGGTAAGTGTCATTTATTGAGACGATGCCATAGCCGAGAGAACATTCCAGTAGACCTGCCGCTGTTTATGACGAAAATAAAACGATAATTAAAACCAATCTATGTCACATAACACGGGAAATCGCAGAGTTACTCCATATTTAAAATCAACACAAAATGAAAAAAAAAAAAAGATCTTCAAAGTAAGTTAATAGTTATCTAACTGTCTCGTTTCATTGATTGACATTTTAAATCAGAAATGTTTTGATGTTCTTTGAGAAGAACGTAAATATTTAGGAGAGAATAGCTTACTTGCAAAGTTTTCCATTAAAACACTCGGGCTAGCTTGTCCCTTGAACTTTGACCGACATTCACAGCAATTTTTTTTTTTATTTCATAGATTATAAAATTTAGATTTTTCGATCAACTTCTCCTGTGTCTTTCTCTCTGAAATCTTTTATCGATTTGGAAGGGACCGATAGAAGTCATTTCTGTGACTCCTAAGCCACAATAAACTCGTTAAGAAAAGCAGCCAATACACCGTGGCCGATGTCAAGATTACAATTATATTTTGATTAGTATCGTAAAGCAACCATTTAAATAAAAAAGATCTCAGTCTTGTTTCAGCAATTTTCTAATCTTATCAGGACGTAAGCAATCGTGGCTCTCCACAATTTCCTGTTACGTTTTACCCCATTACAACTTTTTCGTTTTTCACATCAATTTTCGTTGCTATTCTTGCATCCAGTACGCCCTGTGAGTGTTAAATTCTCGAAGCTCTCTTTCTTCTTTATTTGTCCAAGTATATTCAGCTGTTTCTTCCTGATTTTAACTGTAAGATACCTTGTTTTTCCTATTTTCATTTAGCGATATTCCTTCAACTCACATTCCCATTCAATGCAAGTTCTACGAGGCTTTCTTATACCATCAGTGTATTTGAAATATACAAGGTTGTTTATGTTTTTGGAGAATCGTCTTTTAATAAGTCTATTTTTTCTTATACATTTACGTAAATATTGCTATAAGTATGTATTTTCAGTTAGTTTGGAATCCGTTATTTTTGGAGCCTGTCATTCTGTCTGATTCCAATCCATATTTTGTCCCAATTCTTATATATATATATATATATATATATAAGGCTAGTTTGAATGAGGATTTGTCTTCAAGTGTGGTTCGATATACCAACAGAGGAGAGGGTTAAAAGCTCATATGAAGCGGCTGGAGAGTCTTGCGGACAAAGTTTGTTTTTTTTTCTAAAAAAAGTATAACATTCGACTGCATAGTTTTTTTTTATTCCCACTATTTGAAATATTTGTAAATTTATAGCAAAACATCAAGTTACGAAGAAATTTCCAAATAAAATAAAATTATAAACAATATTTTTAAAAATCCAAATTAACTTTTTACCTTGTGAATGTTTCGAGTTAATAATAAGAAACAGGAAAGACATATCCTTATTATTCAGATCCGAATAGACAAAAGTTCATATCTCATGTTAGAAACTTGAATTTATGTGAGCAACGACGAAGATTTAGAAAAAAAGGGAAAGAAAAAGGACACTTATACTTAACACCAAAAAGAGGCAGTTGAGATCTCTAAGACACATAATGAGAAAAGACGGCTTGGAAATTTTGACACTCACAGGAAATATTGCAACAAGAAGAACAGAGGGAAGCAGCGTATAAACTACCTAAAGAACTTGTTTAAATGGTTGACATAACAGGGATTAGGAGTGATAGTAAAAAGACAAACATTACTAAGACCTTCAAAGAGTAGAAAATTGTGAAGAGATATAATCGTCCACGTCTTGAAAGGACACGATACATAGAAGAAATTAGTTAGAAGCTAGAGGATATATCGGTCGAAGTTAACGAAACACTATTTCTAATTTGTGGATTTATAGAAATACTTACCTTCTCAAAACAAAATCAATAATTAATCGCAGTACAGTAAAAATCGAACACATCACAGGTGCGTTAAAGAACTAAAAAAAACATATGTAAAGACAAAAGTACGCAGGTGTAGGCTTTAAGAAAGCTTTATTCAACTGAGAATACAATATTCGCCTATAGTGTCCTTTTATAGTCCCAGTAAACAGAAATAACTCTCTTAAAGAGGAGGATAACAAAACAAGGGGAGACCACACTTGATTATAACAACATATAACGGCATTATTTAATTTTACATTTGGACAAATGCTTTCATTTTTATTGTTTTTATTTATAAAATTTCAGAAAAGGTCGTGATGATAACAAAACAGACGTGGATTTTTCCGATTGTAAACAATTTATATAATGATATTAATCTTCCCAAAATATTTAAACAGTAATATAAATTAATCTAAAGTATATATATATATATATATATATATATATATATATATATATATATATAAAGTAAGGAAAATCTTGGTAAACTGTATGGATAATCCCAAGGTGGATGAAATCCTGAGAGCTCAATGTTAAGTCAGAGCGAATAATTTTATTTAAAGAAAAACAAATCACTTTAAGGCTCCATTTGTTATAATTTATTTCACCAGAGAATTTTATTTTTCTCTGGATCTTCAGACTTCACTTTCAAAGGTGAAACGTAAAATGAATATATATATATATATATATATATATATATATAGGAAATAATGACTAGCTCAATCATCACGTATTAAACAGAATCGAGAGGAAGAAAATCTGTATGCAAATGATGCATTCAAATGTATATCGGCAAGTTAGAAGAAAAAGGAAAACAAAACAAAAAAAAAGAATAAAATGCGGTTAGATAGGCAAAATTTCCACTGGCCTCTGGTTTCCTATAACGAGTTCCTATCTGACTGGCCTGATTAAACGAAGAAAGAATACAAATAAACCAACTGTGGAACTACGGTGTATGAGATATAAAATCCCTTCTATTTTTTCCAGGGAAATGGCTCAGGAATCTCTGTTGGGTTTGATATTGAACATTCGCCAAAGTGTAGAATTTCTACAAGCAATCTGAAGACAATCATTATGGCCAGGAAATTTTCTCTTAAGACTCATTACCGTCGGTAAATGTCGATAGTCTTCTTATGAACGAATCAAGAAACTTTCGTGGAAGGTCGTCATGATGACGATACAGACGAGAATTAGTCGGATTTAAATAAAGTAAAATAAAATAATAGTCATTTTTATAATTGATCCTGAATTTCTAATTCTTTCATTTTTTTAGTCAGATTGCTAGTTTGAACGGGGATGAGAAGAGATATCAAAATGACAAAGACCCAGAAAGCTTAGTAAATTATGGAGAAAAATTTTGAACCGAACATTTGAGCAACGACGAAATTTGGAAGAAAATGGAAACAAAAAGTAAAACTAATACTTAACATCAGGAAGAGACAGTTTGGCGGACGCATAATAAGAAAAGAGGGCTTAGAAAATTCAACACTCATGGGACAGGAAAGCGGTGTATAATAACCTTGTGTAAATGACTGACAAAACAGGGACGAAGACAGGTAGCAAAAAGACAAGAGATACAAATGATAGGACGTTGTGGAGAGCCATTATCATTCACGCTATGAAGGGACACAGCACAGAGAAAAAATTTGAAATATATTTTCATTATAATTTATTTAAGTCTGCTCATATTTATTATAGTAAAGGGGAAATGAATATGTGGAGGAATTTTGAGATAAATACGGTAAATTTTCGTTCTCCTAATGGAAGCCGTCATTAAACCTGGTGTGTTTTTTCGATCTCTCAGTCACGAAGGGAGTTAATGGCCAAGCAAAACTGAATAGTGCCTTTAAATTCAAATTTTTCTCTAAGTCTCGGAACAAACATATCTACTTAGTTTCGAAGTCTAACGTAAACAAAGCAATTTCTGAAGAAAGTGATGAAATTTTTTATTTATTAACCCGATAGATTTTATTATTCAAACGTTAGTTTTAGTAGATACTCGTATTTGAGTATTTGGCTGACCACATATGGAGAGAAGAAGGGAGATCACCACCCTCTGTGGGATCATGTTGAGATCATTGACAAGGAACACCACTGGAAAATTCGTAAACTTAAGGAATCAGCACATATGCTAGGCCACAAAAATCTCCTGAGCCGACCAAGCATAGAAATATACAATATGGGAACCAGTAATAAGGAGTGCCAGTGAAAAGCAATGACAACAACATAGTTGCAATATGAGCTCTGGTTAAACATGGAATGATAACAACAAAATTGCAATATGAGCACTGGTAAAAATGGTTGCTGAAGACATTAGGTTTATAATACCCAAAAATTCATACCTCAAAGACACATGGGATAAAGGCGTTGGTTATATCCAGTGACAGGACCCAAAGAGTGTGAGTTCAATACCTGGTTAAGGCAGTGGAGAACTTTCAGAGGGAAATTAACAGGAGATAACTGATAACTGACATCCATCAAACATGGCACGTGGAACTAGAACAGTCTACACCGCTGAGCGAAATAAAGGGTTCAGTTCGACATTCCAACCACCTGAAGAAGGCCAGAGCGTACAACGGCCGAAACGTTGTGATAAATATGGCGGCAATGATGAGAACAATAGTCCGAATAATGTAAATAGTGTACATAATACCTCACCTCAGAAATATAGACAGATACTGAAGGGCCGAAACGTTGTAATAAATATGGCGACAAAGATGAGGACAATAGTCCGAATAATGGAAATAGTGTACATAATACCTCATCTCAGAAATATAGACAGACCCGTGAGATCTTGTTAGTAAAAAATAGTGATCTCCGGTGAATGCAATTTCGAATCTTCATGGAGAATCTATATATATATCTACTAGTCTGTTTGTTTGTCTATATGTATCGACTTGCCAATTTTTTTCCTCTCTCTCCCTATCTATCTATCTATCTATCTATCTATCTATCTATCTATCTATCTATCTATCTATCTATCTCAGTCTGTTGCTATCTATCTATCTATCTATCTATCTATCTATCTATCTATCTCAGTCTGTTGCTATCTATCTATCTATCTATCTATCTATCTAATGCTTACATTCATGCAACTAAATACTTATTTCAATAATCCTCTAAGGGTTCCTAAGCTCTATATTGTGCGAATATGAATAAAACAAATTCAATGAGGTCCATGATATTCTGTTTTTTTTATGGCTCAGTTAGCAATTAGGAATATTGTTTGGCCGATATTCAACGATGAAATCTTAAAGTGCATTAAAAATCAGTATATGAAAATTAAACTGTTAGCTGGACGTAGTTAACGAGTGAAAATGGTTGAAATGAGTGCAAACTCCATTTTATCTTATATTTAACTCTTGTTCCCTTTCAAACGTACAAGCCGGGGAGAACCGTCCATGGCGAAACGATTGTATTTCTCTCTATCTCCGTTTCTTGTCATCTATTTGTATATTAATCTATCTATCTATCTCTCTATTGGTGTGTCTGTCTGTCTATATCTATCTGCCTGTAAGTTACTCTCTCTCTCTCTCTCTCTCACTCTCTATCTATCTATCTAAGTCGCTTCATGTATATCTGTTTCTTTCAGTCTGTTCTGTTCATATCTATCTATCTGTTGGTTTGTCTATATCTATCTGCCTGCCAGTTTATCTATCTATCTATCTATCTATCTATCTATCTATCTATCTATCTATCTATCTGTTTTTTTTTTCAGTCTATTCTGTTCATATCTATCTATCTATCTATCTACTTACAGGTCTGTCTGTATCTGCCTGCTTGCCAATCTATCTATCTATCTATCTATCTATCTATCTATCTATCTATCTATCTATCTGTTTTTTTTCAGTCTATTCTGTTCATATCTATCTATCTATCTATCTATCTATCTATCTATCTATCTATCTACTTACAGGTCTGTCTGTATCTGCCTGCTTGCCAATCTATCTATCTATCTATCTATCTATCTATCTATCTATCTATCTATTGGTCTGTATCTGCCTGTTTGCCAATCTATCTATCTATCTATCTATCTATCTATCTATCTATCTATCTGTCTACTATCTGTCTGTATCTGCCTGTTTGCCAATCTATCTATCTATCTATCTATCTATCTATCTATCTATCTATCTATCTACTGGTCTGTCTGTATCTGCCTGCTTGCCAATCTATCTATCTATCTATCTATCTATCTATCTATCTATCTATCTATCTATCTATCTATCTATCTATCTATCTAAGTCGCTTCATGTCTATCTGTTTCTTTCAGTCTGTTCTGTTCATATCTATCTATCTGTTGGTCTGTCTATATCTATCTGCCTGCCAGTTTGTCTATCTATCTATCCATCTATTTATCTATCTATCTATCTGTTTTTTCAGTCTATTCTGTTCATATCTATCTATCTATCTATCTATCTATCTATCTATCTATCTATCTATCTATCTACTGGTCTGTCTGTATCTGCCTGCTTGCCAATCTATCTATCTATCTATCTATCTATCTATCTATCTATCTATCTATCTATCTATCTATCTATCTCTTTCAGTCTATTCTGTTCATATCTATCTATCTATCTATCTATCTATCTATCTATCTATCTATCTATCTATCTACCCTGCCAAATAACGTATCTCCCCTAATAATCGAAGAGTTAAAATACTGCCTATTCTTAAGTGTCATAATAGGATCTGCTTCGTTTCGTTCTGAGAATTTCCGATTTCCCAAACTTGTTTTTGTTTTCTGTTCGCCACTCATTGTTTCTTTCGAGAGCTTTTTTTTCCTTACATTTCTTCCTCGCGTTTTATTTACAAAACTTATATGTTGTTGTATTTCTTTTACTTTTAAGCCTTTAAGTACGTCTGAGTCTTACACTATTCCCAACGCGTAGACGCACCAATTCTTCTTCTTCTTGTCGTCGTTTCTTCACTCCTCCCTCCATATAATTATTATTTTTCATTTCCATCATTGTTATTGTCTTTACTTTTGAGTGACTGTTGTTGTTGCTATTGTTTTGATTTTTATTTGTTTTTTATTTATTTTTAAATCATTTTTTTCTTTGGTAATCATCCTCATCATCATCATCATCATCATCATCATCGTCATGATTATCATGATCGTCTTAAGCAACATATTTATTAAAATCAACAGCTTTTTTAATCAACAATTTTTTCCCTTTCACTTGATCATTGATTATTTTGTTCTTGTTGCTGTTATTTAGTCTCTTAATTTTTCTTTTTTTCTTGTTCATTTTTCTTCTTTTTCTTCTTTTTCCTTCATTTTTCTACTTTTTAATCTTTTCTTCATTTTTTCTATTACTTCTTTTTCTTCATTTTTCTTTTTTCTTCATTTTTCTTCTTTTCCTTCTTTTTTTCTTCATTTTCCTTCTTTTTCTTCTTTTTTCTTCATTTTTCTTCTTTTTAATCTTTTTCTTCATTTCTTCTTCTTCTTTTTTTTCATTTCTTCTTCTTCTTTTTCTTCATTTCTTCTTCTTCTTTTTCTTCATTTTTCTTTTTTCTTCATTTTTCTTCTTTTCTTTCTTTTTTTCTTCATTTTCCTTCTTTTTTCTTCATTTTCTTCTTTTTAATCTTTTCTTCATTTTTTCTTTTTTCTTCTTTTTTTCATTTTCTTTTTCTTCTTTTCCTTCTTTTTTCTACATTTTCCTTCTTTTTCTTCTTTTTAATCTTTTTCTTCATTTCTTCTTTTTTATTCTTTTTCTTCATTTTTCTTTTTTCTTCATTTTCCTTCTTTTCCTTTATTTTTTCTTCATTTTTCTTCCTTTTTTCTTAATTTTTCTTCTTTTTAATCTTTTTCCTCATTTTTCTTTTTCTTTTTTTTTCTACATTTTTCTTTTCTTTTTTTTACTTTTTCTTCGTTTTTCTACTGTTTCATCGCATTTCATCCTCTTTTTTTCAGATTTATCCGTTTCAATTTTTTATCCTCGAAATGTTTTCCCACTACTTTGCTTTCTTTCTTTCTTTCTTTCTTTCTTTTAAATTCTTCTTAATTTTTTTCTCTATTTCTTTCCGCTTCCTCTTCCTTTCGTTTCTCTCCTTGTTTCCTTTCTTCCTTCATTTTTTCCTTTCTTTTCTATTATAACTTCCCTCGTACGTTGGTTCCTTCTTTTCTCTTCGTCTTCCTTCTTTCCTTATCTTTTTCCTTCCTTTCATGTTCTTCCTTCCTTCTTTTCTCCTCTTCTTTCTTTATTTTCGCTTTCTTTTCTCATCTTCACTGCTTCTTTCCTTCCTTCTTTCTAGCTTTTCCTTCCTTCCTTCCTTCCTTCCTTCTTTCCTTCCTTCCTTCCTTCCTTCCTTTATTCTTGCTATTGTTTTCCTTCTCTTTCTTTTTATTTTCATTCATTTTCTCATCTTTTAGAAAATTTCTTTTTTTATTTACAACGTTACTCTCTCTCCTGACTTTCCTCTTTCATTTTAAGGTACTTTCATTGTACTTATTCCCCTGTGACTGAATTGTTGATTTTAGATTCTCATTCACTCTTTCTTTCATTCCTCCTTCTTCTCCTCCTCCACATTTTGCATCTTCTTCATTTCTTATTATTATTGGTCTCATGATATACTATTCTCCCCTCCTCATCAACGTAAATATAATTTATTTTCTTAATTTTAGTATTTATTTTGTTATAACACTGTACTAAGTTTAGATGAGTCTGGCACAAGGATTCAGTAGTAAGATAAACATAAGAATGGACTTGTGCGTATGAGGGAATTGGTCTGTGATAATAGCTTGCCAATTATTCTACTCCACATTAGCTTTATTTAACTCAGCCATTTGTATTCTCAAGTAATTATGTAAATTCTTACATATGTTATGACCACAGATCATTTTGATATTGAATTGTTTTTTATTGTCTTTTATTGTTTTAGACTAATTTATAACGAATATGTATAAATTTCTTTCAGTTGTAATAGAATTGGCATTTAGAACCATATATTTTGATTCGTTGGGTTTGTCCGAAAGGTCCGCGCTTCTGTTTTGAAATATTACTAGCTTTCTTCTTTCGCGTTGAATATGAAAGAATAAGGATTTTGGAGGAGCTTAAAAATATTTTCAATGAATTTCTTCTCTTCATGTAAATACTGAGCGCTACAAATTCTGAGTGCACTTCAATAAATCCGATGATTTTACCGGAATTGATTTCGTTATGGTGAGAATAAAATAAAAAGTTTGGTCAGACTCATTACAGTGAACAACTAATACATTAGGTGTGTTGCTTTCTAAAAAAAGATCCTTTTTGTGTTCATATAAACTTTTATCTAAATTACTTGAGGTTTCACCTAAGTAGTCCTTGTAACATTCATTACAGGTGATTGAGAAATTCTCTCCTTCAAGTTTTTCTTTATTATTTTGTTTTTTTGAAGGCTGTTTAATTTTTAGACGCAATCGTCAGGTGGCCTGACGATTACGTCCAGCATGAAACAGCCTGTCGCCTCTGAGTGTTGACTTCTATGTTCACTTATATATATATATATATATATATATATATATATATATATATATATATATATATATATATATATGTGTGTGTGTGTGTGTGTGCGTGTGTGTGTGTGTGTGTGTGTGTATGTATGTGTATGTATAAAGGGTAGCACTTTTTCATTTATATATGTTAGTGTTAGCAAAAGTTATTTGTTTATTATTCATATTTCATTTTTTGTGTACCATTTTCCAGGAAGATTTTGTACATAAACTGTCGAAAATTTCGGCTTTTATTAGACTTTCATTAAGGCTTACGGATCAAACCATCTTTATTTATCTGTTATGCAACAGCAACTGAAGAAACAGTAATTCTGTTACATCTATTTTCAGTCTTGACAGGGCTCAATAATTCCGAAACATGTAGCTATTTTTAACATGAACGAAGAAAGAGGACGAAATGTCGAATGAAAATGAAAAGAAAAAAAAAACTGGGAAAAAACAGGTGGAAGAATAGAAAAGTAAGTAATTATGGAAAAAGTTGATATCTTCGTTTTTCTGCAACTTTCGTTGCAGAATAATGAGGGCGAAAATCTTAAATTCGAAGACCATGGGGCAAGTGCGAACAGCTAGTTTGATGACACTAAACAAAATGGAAAAAAAATGAATGATTTTGTCAGTAGATAATTTCAGCAACAATTCATATGAATATGAGATTTCTGCTGAAGGATTAATCCCCATTTTAGACAAGATTTAAATGAAAAGAGAAAATAATGAAAAATTGTTTGAGATGAAACTATCGATTACAATATTAAATCCTGTTTAAAGCACAGCATTAGAAAGTAATAATAATAATAATAATAATAATAATAATAATAATAATAATAATAATAATAAGCTAATCACCCAGACATCGAGATCAAAGACCACAAGAACAGAATGACATGGCAATCCCTGCAAATAGTAATGTATCTTTGAAGATCTCCAAAAATCTATCAAAATACAAGGATCTTGAAATGGAAACACAAAAATGTTGCACGTGGGGATATCAGTAATTCCAGTTGCGGTTGGAGTCCTCGGATTGATTGGAAAAGTAGACTAAATGAAGGAGATACTGGGAGCCTATGCCTTAAAGAATACAAAAAATGCTACTCACAAATACAGGTCATATATTACGAAGAGCTTTATCCATGTAAAAACTGTGTGATTTTAGATTTTTTTAGTACAAATATATCAGTGGAAAATTTCATGAAGCAATTTCTGACCTTAATATCTAGTTTGGGCACAGAAGGAAATGTGTATGCAACAGAAATAATAATAATAATAATAATAATAAGAAGAAGAAGAAGAAGAAGAAGAAGAAAAAAAAAATGATGACACACAATTCTCACAAGAGAACTGTAAAAAATATTGAAGATGACACTGATGTCCATCATTGTTGGAATGCTTGGAAGAGTCTTGCAAAAAGATTATGAGAACTGAAATCCTAAAATGAAACTCACCAGTCATTTGTACGAACATGCAACTATAGGAATAATAATAATAATAATAACTTTCATCCACATATTTAATACAATACAATATATATATATATATATATATATATATATATATACTATGAAATGGACATCGTCCCACAATTATTTTAATATATTTTATCACTATACGTTATTTATTTATATAGACATAAATAATTAAGTAAATGCTCTGTTTATAATAATTTCAGGCCAGTAAATGTTGTTAATACTGTTTATTATGAACAGAACATTTACTTAAATATTTATATTTATATAAATAAATAATGTATAACAATAAAATATATTAAAAATAATTGTTGGACCTTGTACATTTCGTAGTGTGTGACGTCATTTGTTTGCATTAAGATACGCTTCAAGCAGATATGAGCATTCTTGGGAAATCATGGGAAATTGTAGTTTAAAGGCAGTAACATCAACCATGCTAACCAGACGTTTCTGTAGCTAAATGGTATATCACATCAGGCTATATGACAGACCCATGTAAGATACAGGTTTGATTCCTGTTGGAGGACCCATATTTTCTATGAAATTTCTTGAACGTTCAGGCCAGTAATGTTGTCAATACCATTTATTATAAACAGAACATTTACTTAAATATTCATGTCTATATGAATAACGTATAATAAATGTGTGATTTTGTTTTTGTTTTATTTCTGACCTTAGATTTTTAGTTTGGGCACAGAAAGAAATGTGTCCTCTGATGACAGCCACCGGTGGGCTTTTAGCGGTCCGCCAGTGGTAACATTGGCTAGATGAAGTCGCCGGCAGTCTGACAGCGGGCCACCAGCGCTAATCGCTAGTGGCATGCCATCCAGTATCAGATTGATGGCTTGCGTGAAGAGACAGGTTTAATGCTTGCTAATTAGAAATTACCAAGTAAACATATTGAAAAATTGTGTTGACCCCAAATGCAGATAAATATCCACAAACAATTGACCATCTTGTATCAGGTTGCACGGTATGAGCAGCCATTGAGTATAAAAGTCGACATGACATAATGGACGAGGATCAGTATTAGAAAATCTGCAACTTTTACGGGAAGGAAACTAAAAGAAATAGGTTTGAACATTACCCAAACCCAGTTACAGACATAAGAACTGTAACAATTTTATGGGATGTTAAAACAGAGACAGACAAAGCAATCAAAATTTATTGCGCAGTCAGAAGGATAAAAGACCTAAATTAAAAAAAATGTGTGATGTTAGGTTGTTTTATTTTAAAAAAATGGTCTTCTGTGAAAATGCCATGATGCCATTTCTGACCTCAGGTTTTTAGTGAGGACCCGGAAAGTAATGTGTATACGGCAGAATTGAAAGAAAATAATAATAATACGCCATAACAAATTAGACCTCAAAATACAATGGGAACAATTTAGAAAATAAGGCCTCGGTTAAACAGAGAAGCGGTACGAGTATTCCCCTCTGTCAGTAGCCAAAAATGAGCAAAAGAATCTCTTATGACCATCTTAACTGACAAGAGCTTGGAGAGAAATAGCCCTGATATCGAACTTGTACACAAGAGCAGCCATAAATGGATCTTGGTGGGTTTTGCGTTAATTAAGATAAGAACATTGTGTAGGTGGTACGAAGACCAGGCAGCAACTCAAGATGTTCCTTTTGTGATTGGCTCAGCTCATTTGCTGGGGGAAAGTGATGTGTCTCTCTAAGCTTTCGGTAGGAGCTGAGATATGATTATAATCACCTGGCCGAAATGTCTAAGTGCCGGGGGAGGTTGTCAAATAATAATAATAATAATAATAATAACTGCATCTCTGGTTATAATAATTTACTAATGTCAATAGCAGAAAATGTGCAAGTGAATCTCATGTGTGATAAGAACATCCCCACAAACAATTACTTGGAGAGAAATGGCCCTGATATCACAATTGTGCACACTAGTAGACATTAATAGCTCCTGATCGATGAAATACCTTAGGATAAGAACCCGGACATAAGAGATCAGACAAACATATAGAGGCACCAAGACCTGTCAGGGAATATCAAAGTAAGATACCAAACAGCAACTTTTGCGTTTTGGGCACTCGGGAATATTTCCTGGAATCTATCTGACTTGCAAACGCCATGGAAATACCTGACAGTTAGACGCTGTGCTTGTAAGTGTTCATGTGCTAACGAAGGTTTTGTGTCTCTAAGCTGCGGGCAGGTTCTAAGATGAAATCATCACCCAGCCGAAACATTTAAGCGTGGAAGAGGATATCAAATAATAATAATAATAATAATAATAATAATAATGTGTGAGTATTCACCAATGCCAGTAGTCAAGAATGAGTGAAGCTCATGTGGGATAGAACGATCTTGACTGACAAGCGCTTGGAAAGAAATCGCCCTGATATCCCACTTTCTACAAGGTCAGGCACAAAAGGATCCTGATTAACGTTGAGGTAACTTGAGATAATAAGGTATATATACCTAGGGATCTTTAAGAACCCATAGCCTAAAGATGGAAAAATCATTTACATTTAGATTTGATGCATACTAGATTTTCACAGCTCTAGCCTCGTCTATGAAATTTTCAGCCCACCCTCGTCAACGCTCAGCCTGAAAGCATCTGGTTTTCTCAAATATTACTTAATCATTGAACTAACGTGGGTAGGTTCAGAGCAATCCCATGAAGCCTTTTACGTTCCAAATTGTTTATTGTTAACTTCATATGCGAGTGTATCCCCACCTACGTAAAACTGGATTTCCCGCAAATCCTTTGTGATCTCACCAAGGATTATATGACGTGCTATAAATGCTTGTTCTACTTCAATTCCTGCTATTATTGGCTCCTACCAGATTGATCGTGTACACCCGCGAAGTCAAGGAGTCTGTAATTTTTTTTGGTGGGGGGGAATTGAAATACTGCTCATTTATAAAAATCAAGAATAAAATCTGGAACTAAGATCTTTAATGCAATCACCTGCCGTCCACAAGTAGGGGTAAATAAAATATAAAAAAAAAACTTTCGTGATCAAGTGAAATTTGTCCGGAAGTTAGGGAATTCAAGTCGTGAGAGTATACACTGGGGTTGTATACTATAATCGCCGCACATAAACCGTCCATTAGAGATGCTGACAAGATCCGTCGTGATGTGGAGATGTATCGAGTGGCGGTAGGAGAGTGTTAGCAGTCAGAGACCAGTCATGATCTGTCCGTCGTGATGGACAAAGGAGCAGAAGGAGTCCTCGATGACCAAATGGAAGATCTGGTCCGGTAGTCTGTGGTGATGCAACAGGCAAGAAGCTAATATGTCCCCAGTGTCACTAATAGTTTAATCCATGAATCCAGACAGGGATAGGTGAATTCACGAATAAAAACTACCCAATATATCAAAAATAGAAACATTTCATAATGGCGTAAAGCAAAGAAGCTGCTACCATCATTTTATATGGTAAAACATTTTGAGTGTTCCCAGAACCCCAAATTTCCTTTGTATAATATTACTGGTACGATTGTCCCGGGGGCAGTGACTGAAGCAGAATATGACGCTTATTTTGAGAGAGCAAGTTATTTAGAAGCCCTACAAGGAGCTTATAGCATGAAATCGGAACATAAATTGCATTCATTCTGAAAGTAGAAGTTAGATGACCCTGTGGGCTGACCTAAGGTCATTATCGGTTGCAGAATGCAAAACCAAGTGACTTCACACCTGCATCTGATTTTGCAAATGTGGGAAATATTCGTGATACACGCAGTTGCATAAACAACTTACCAGGAGAGGAGTTTGGATGTCTCTCACACACCGCACATGAGAATGTAAGGTCCATGCTTCAGAGTATGGACCTCTCACACACACCCTGACCGAGTGTTTTTGACAAAGTATCAGAATGTAATACAATGTAATGTTATATATGAACGGTTCAATACTCGAGTTATCCAATGGTCCGCGCGCGTTATAATCAATCGGCAGCATGGTTTTATTACCAACAGTACGTATATATATATATATATATATATATATATATATATATATATATATTCTATTAGAATCGAACTGTAGAACGTATAAGAATAAGAAGTCAGCCATACTGTTGTATTTTAAGTCTTCAACATCGTTAGCAATGAGACGAGGAAGTTCGACCTTCAGCTTCGAGGCGAGCAGACATTGAAGAAAGTTTCATTTTTTTTTCAAGGAACGCTGATAATAGTTTCCCATAGGAATTAATAATAATTGCTTATTTTCACTACATTATATCGGGTAACTCTATAACAATGTAGGTCTTTCGTGAACGCGAATTAGCGGGAAATTAACTTTTGGAAAGTGGGGAACATATTTATCAAATGAAAGCAAAGATGGTTCTTAGCAATAAGAAAAGTCAAAGATGCGAGTTACGAGTGGGAGACAGCAAAATCAAGTAAATAAATTTAACTATTTCGGAAATGTTTTAACAGACAACGGTAAGTATGGCATAGAAATCCGAAGACGCATCGCATTAGCGAAAGATGTTTTTCAAAGGCTAAGCAAAGTATTAAGAAACAGGAAAATTCTGTTCGAAACAAAGAGTGCTGGACTGCTATGTAATATCAATTCTATATGGCATCGAATGTTAGATGTGTTTTATTACAGACGAAGAAGTGAAGGATGACGAGAAGTCCATGGACGAGACATGTGAGAAACGAAGAAGTTTTAATAAAAATCTGACATTCCCAGGGCACACTGAAGACAAGTGGGTCATATGAAAACAGAGAGTAATTTGTGTAGATGGATAACAGACCAAAGAACTTGGAGGAATAATAAGAAGCCTATTATATAGAAATAAAATGTCTCTGCCGACACTTGAGTTTGAACATAGATCGCCAGTGAACAAACACAAGCGATCCCACTATTGAATTAAGTAAACTACATAACCATATAGGAAACCCATAAGCAGGAGGTTGCGTGTCGTCTAACAGATCGCTATTTCTAGCCTTTCCTCTATTTCTATACGGACCGTTAATCTCTATTCACTATGCTATTCCTCTTTTCGGATCACTATACAGATCACTGTTCGATTGAGTATTATCGAGCAAGTACTATAAGTGCGACTGATATTCGAAGGCGTCTGACACTAGCATTGTTCAACGGCGTTACTATAGTTGTATCTGCGATTACAAAGTCTACTACAACGAGCATTACGAAAGTGACAGCGAGTACTCGTTGACATCCCAAAAAGTGGCAACGAGGGTTCGTTGATATCACAAAAAAAAAAAAAAAACAATCATTGCTTAGAGTAGAGTTACGATAAATAAGGAGTTGAGGACAGGTATGATCGCCTTCTTCCTGAAAACAGACGCTACAAGCAGCGGGGGGCGGGGGGTCAGTAGCAATCAGGGTTGCAAGGCACTAGAGATTATCATATTGAGCTCGACTCCCAATTTGTTATTCAACGGCTCTATAAAGTGTTTGATTAATTGCATTAAAATATAATAAAAGGTCGTAGTACATAAGACACTTTTCTACGATAGCCATTACAAGAAGCATTTGCAAGAGATTTTAAAATCCTTTAGCGGCGAGGATCACAATGGCTTTTGATGCAGAAAGTTGATTCGTAAAGCCAAATTCAAATTCCAGCCTAGTCAAATGAAGTTACTTTCGAACATGCCATTCTGAAAGGTATGGATCCATCTCGTCTCCCCCATATATGGTTTAGAACATATTCTCTAGTCTTGGCTGGAGACCAGTCTAGGAGAAGGAAAACTTTGAATTCAGAACTGTGAAGAATAAACCGATAAAGAACTCTGCTATCTTTCCCAAGAAAGTCAATTCACAAATACTAGAGAAATGGAATATGTAGAAAGCCAGGTTCGATTACATCATAAAGATATAATTCAATTTGCGAATGTAAGTGGAATTGGTAAGTCGAGTTCAAATTCTGGTCTCGTCTGCTGTGATTACTATCCGAAGCGAGAATCCGTCTACTTTTCTCAGCCAAAACCATGCGTTAAATAGTAAATTGGTTTCTAATCATGGCAGCTATCATGCCAGCCAGTCTATGAGAATGACTAATTAGAAATTCAAAGAAATAATGTAGAAGGCAATAGGAACCCTCGACACTATCAGACAATAACAAACAGGACATTTGGTAGATGGTATGTTCTGAAGGTGTATGGCATTAAAAGTTTATTTATTCTCAATATTTACATTATTCAGACTATTATCCTCATCTTTGTCGCCATATTTATTACAGCGTTTCTGCCGTTGTACGCTCCGGCCTTCTTCAGATGGTTGGAATGTCGAACTGAACCCTTTATTTCGCTCACTGGGGTAGACTGTTCTAATTCCATGTGCCACATTTAATGGATGTCAGTTATCAGTAATTTCCTGTTACTTCCTCTCTCTCCAAAATCTCCATTACCTTAACCGGGTATTGAACTCACACTCTTTGGGTCCTGCCACTGGATATAACCAACGCCTTTATTTATTCTATATCCTATCTACTGATTTAGGCTGTTTTCAGCCATATTGTGTATTCTCTTACCGAAGAACGATTCCGACTTTAACTGGAGTTGATGATTGGAAAAGTTTATTGAATAGAGCGAAACAATTTTATATCCCGTGACCCGTAGTGTCGTCGGGGCACTATTTACGCTGCAGCCACAGTAAAAATAGTTTTTCTTGGGCAAGACCTTCTCCAGGCCGGTTTTCAATTCAGAGATTTTACTTCTACACCCGTTGCCATCCAAGTCTATAGAACCCAGTCTGTCCTGCTATTTACCTATAGCTGGGAAGAGAAGAAAAGGATTCATACCTTTCCCAATGGTTATTAGCACACAAGTGAATGTAATGGATTCGACTGGAATTCGAACTCTGCTCTCAGATTCAGTTATGTGTCATGCGTGATATACGCTTAGGCGATCATCTATCTTTCGATAAATGACTGACGAGGCATAATTTTTCCTGCAGTAGGTTGCCATTTCTTTCTGTAGTAGACCTGTTGACATTTATAGAACCCAGTCTGCCCTGCCATTTACCCATAGCTGGGAGGAGAAGAAAAGGATTCATACCTTTCCCAAGGGTTATTAGCACACAAGTGAATGTAATGGATCCAATTGGAATTCGAACTCAGCTCTCCGATTCATCAATCGAACCACTATCCATAACCCCACCGTGCCTCCCCTCAATTAGTAACTATGAAACAACAGTCGAAAAAGCTGATAAGTCTGGAATTGGTTGATTGTTTTTTTTTTGTTTTTTTTTACAGTTTATCAACCTGTATGCACTAATCTTCGGCCACGATGACTTTTGACTGGGTTCCAGTGCAACCACCAAAGGCATTCAAGCAGTTACCGCTGCCGAATTTAATTCACATGGTTTGGGTCAACTGGTCGTATGGATTACAGTGTCTCCCGCTTGGACCTCCAATCGGTTATGGACTGGGGTAGAAATTGGCTGGTTATCTTCAATGCCTCAAAAACAAAACTGCTCTCTGTTACTCACCAGAGAGAACCATCCCTGCCTCCCATTAGAATGTCTGACGCTCAACTCTACATGAGCACCTCTTTACGACTGCTCGGTCTCACATTGTCTTCTGACCTGAGATGGAACAAATACATTGAGTCAATAGCTTCGTCCACCGCTAGGAAAGTCGGCTCCCTGTGCCGCGCAAGGAAATTTTTCTCGCCAGAGTCAGTCTTTCAAATCTACAAATCAACCATTCGCCCTTGCATGGAGTATTGCTGCCATATATGGTCTGGAGCCCCTTCAAATGACCAAGGTCCTTGATAAAATCCAAAGACGGATATGCAATGTAATTGGCCCTGATCTGGCATCTCGTCTGCAGTCGCTCTCTCACAGACCTGCCGTCACCTCCCTCTTTCGAAACTGTTAAATGCAGCCGTCTCTTCTACTCCAATAGCTTCATGTCTCGCACTTCTCACCTGTGGAACTCCCTCCCCAGTTCTTGTTTCCCTGATAACTATAATCTCCAACTATTTAAATGTAACGTCAATCGACCTCTCCAGATGCCTTGATCTATCCCTTATCCTTCTCTTCATCCTTTCCTCTATCACTCCTATTTGTTCTCGCTTCAACTCTCTGTAACTCCTTGCGTGCTAGTGGCTTCCCGCCTTGCTTGGGGTTGAATGCTTAAAAAAAAAGGATCGTTACGATCGGTTATACTGAAGTCATCACCTTGACAAACAATCATGGCGAGATTCGTATCCGTCGAACACTAATATTCAACCACTAGGCTATACACCAATAATAATAATAGAAAGGTCTTGTCATAATCTTTAGATGTGAACTCGAAATAAGTTTTGAAGTAATTGATTGTTTGATAATTTTTACGGCTTGTCAACCTTTGCAGGTTATTTATTTAAAGTCTGAAAATAATTCTTAGTTTGTAAGAATTTTTTTGGAGATAAGGATTTACTCATTCAAGTCCTACTAAATAACCCATTGCTAGGGGAGAAGAGATGGATTCTTACCTTTTCCGAGGGTATTTGTACAAAAGTGAATATGAAAAACCCGACTGGAATTGGAACTCGTCTCTCCGATATTCAGTTCCGAGTCGTTATTCATTACACCACCCCAACTTTCAATTTTACAGCACCTGGTATTCGCAAGCGGTCGGTACTGACCCTGTTCGACGTTTATTAACTTCGGTGATCGTACGATAACCAGTGTTTCAACGAGATATGGTCGTAGAACTACTTCTTGCTGCTTAACTGTAATTTGATGAGAGGTGTTTTCATGCAGCAAATATGAGATGAGAATTGCTTGCCCAGAAGGAAAGGTCGTTTCTACTACATTTCAAGCGATTGTGTCGTTTTTCTTGAAGTTTTTCTGCAGGTTAAATTTTTGTCTTTCGCGTCTTTTCCTCATAAAAGAAAAAAAAATAGAAAAAAGAGATTTCTGAGAAATTTCAAACATTTTTTTTTTTTTTTCGAAAAGATCACGAGCTTCGGCACAAGTTTGATCTTTTATTATATTATGTTCATCAGAGTAAGATTTGACTATATTGGAGTAAGAATAAGGATTTCGAAATGTGGCTTTTACATCCCTATTCCAAACGTATCAAGCAATTACAACGAATTAAATGACGAAAACTGCGACATCGAAATCAGATGACGATATTGGGATAGCGAAAAGTGCCACCCAGAAGTGAAGCAAAGAATTAAAAAAACAAAGAAAAAAGTACTGAAATTTTATGTAATATCCATCCTCCTATATGTCAGTGAATGCTGGAAAATCTCCTGACAAATGAAGAAAAGACTTTAGGCAACATAAATGTGGTTCTACAGAAGGATGCTGAGAATGCCATAGACTAAGCAACGATGTAATTTTATAGAAAGTGATAACAAAAGGGACTCTTATACTTAGCATCAGAAAGAGACAAGTGACATTTCTAGGACAAATAATAAAAAGAGGGCTTGGAAAATTTAACACTCACAAGAAATATATGGCAAGGGAGAGAGATGAGAGAATCGAATAACCCACCTAACGAACTTATGTAAATGTTTGACAGAAGAGGAATTATAAAAGATAGCAAAAAGAACACCATTTACATTATTCGGATTATTGTCCTCATCTTTGTCGCTATATTTATTTTATGTTACGGCCGTTGTACGCTCCGACCTGAACCCTTTATTTCGCTCACTGGAGGAGACTGTTCCACATGCCACGTTTAATGTATGTCAGTTATCAGTTCACCAATGCCTTAATCTGGTATTGAACTCACACTCTGTCACAGGATATAATTAACGACTTTATCCACTGTGCCATGTGCCCTTGAGGACATCTGTGTATGAATTTCTGGGTATTATAAAACTAATGTCTTGAGCAACCGTTTTTTACCAGTGCTCATATTGTAATTTTTGCTGTTATAATTGCATGTTTTAAAGAGCTCATATTGCAATTTTTGTTGTTATTATCGCTTTTCTCTGGCACTCCTTATTACTGGTTCCCATATTGTATTCATTTCTATGCTTATTCGGCTCAGGAGATTTTTGTGGCCTAGCATATGGCACGTGGAACTAGAACAGTCTACCCAAGTTAGCGAAATATCCACATGGCACAGTGGATAAAGACGTTAGTTAGATCCGGTGACAGGACACAAAGACTGTGAGTTCAATACCCAGTTAAGGCAGTCGAGAACTTGGACAGGGAAATTAACAGGAGAAAATTGATAACTAACATCCATTAAACATGGCACGTGAAACTAGAAAAGTCTCCCCCAGTGAGCGAAATGAAGAAGGCCGGAGCGTACAACGGCCGAAACGTTGTAATAAATATGGCGACAAAGATGAGGACAATAGTCCGATTAATGTCAATAGTGTACATAATACCTCATCTCAGAAATATAGGCATATAACAAAGAGAAAATTTATTAAGAGCTACAAAGGACAGGGAATTGGGGAGAGCCATGATCACCTATGCCCTTAAAGGGAACGGCAGATGGAAGAAGAAGAATGCCCCCCAAAATGTTTAAAAGAGGGAACGGTTTCCCAGGGAACAAGAAGTAAGTGGCAATAAAGTCAGGGGTGTGAAGGATCTCTTAGGCATCGACCAACAAATAGCGAAAGATACCAAATAAAGATGGAACAATCTCTCCGTGGAATGTTGACGACATGATTCTTGGACCAGAGAATGTATGAAAATGTCAAGATATCTAGTCACCATATAGTCACGAGAAGAAATTCGGAGACTTACTTATCCCCAAGATTATTCGTCATACAGTACATACCGTCGGACTATATGCTAAGAAAATACATCAAAGATTCAGAAAAATTAGAAAAACAATGGACAACGTCATGTTAATGGATGTCTTTATAAAAATGGTCAAAATCGTCAGAAGAGCGAGTGACGGATTTCCAGTGTTGGTAATAAGCAAGAGAAAAACACGAAAAATAGAAGGAATTTCTCTGTCCAGCCATGAAATAATCAGGACGCTTTGTAAAACAGACAGGCCAGACAGCAAAGACTAGGTAACTTCCCGATGTCGGGTTACATTTACCTGAGTAAACCCTCACAAGTCCTCGGAAGAGTGACCACACCAAACACGCGACGATCTCTTCGCTAATATATTGCAATTAGTGTTTTTACCTGTCGAATTAGATATCTGACATGCCCGTGGTTATTTGAAAACTAAATCAAATCACAAGGTCGTTCTTACAATAACAAAAATCTATTTATTATTAGATATTTCTTTACAATTCCGTCTTCTTTATGCTTATAGCTGAGGGCAAACGATGGTATCTCACAAGGATTCTCGTCCTCTTAGTCTTTTTACTAAGAACGATCATAGTAGCAAATTCTTATTCTTCTCCCTTCTTATAATATCAGCTCCTTCCATTTTAACTCAAAGGTCGCACTGTATCTACAAAAGTCAGGGAACAACATGGGCCTTCCTGACTTGCTTGTGTGGACCTTTCTGTTTAATAATATTTTAGATACTGGAATTATCATGTAGAATTATCAGTTTTTTTTCGGGCAAAGAATATTCTCCTGGCAAATGAAGACTGGAGCACCGGCCGCTAGATGAATCCATAAATATATTTCATTATTTTCCTAAATTTTGTCGTGCGACGAGAAATACATGCATTTTTGGTGAATAGGAAAATATTCGGATACTTTTTGGTCGATCGGTCATTAGAAGATTCTTTCGCTTACTCATATTTTAAAGCTGGGAATATGGGTTTCGAATCTCACCAGTTCCAATCTCAAAGCCTGAATGAAGTATATTTTATATGTTCTAATTTATCGTTTTCATTTTGCTTCTTTTTCCATCATAGTTTACTTATCATTCTGTATGTACAAATTCACTTTAACTTCTGTATTATTATTATTATTATTATTACTTTTAATCAATTTACTACAAGCATGGCGATAATGCCACTAAGACGCAATGAGGCTACTTGGAGTGAAAGAGAACGAAAAGACTTTAGAAGGAAACGCTAAACAGGGAAAACGGATAAACCCCTGCACATTTTCAAATGACTGCTGAGGAGTATGAACAGGACGATAGGCTAATCTATTTACTTTTATCAAAGATAAAAAAATTAATTAAGATTTCAGTGTTTAGCTGAAAACGTTGAGAATAGGGATAAAAAAGAAAGAAATGATAAAATTAAAAGCAATGAGAGGACACTTAAAGATCAAACATTGCAGTAGAAAGATTATTAAACAAATATGATACTCCGGGCACTTCTTAAACGGGACAAAGGACTCAGAAACCTCGAGAACAGAATGATGCATAAAACCCTACAATCGAGAGATGATTTTGACAGACTATCTATTAGAAGAAGAGAATATGTTGACATCGAGGACTGTATCAACCAATATATAAAAGATAAAAATAATGTTCTCTTATAACAGTAAGACAGAGGAAAAGTTTGTTTCGATTTGAGTAACCTAATTCTTTGCAATTTAGATTTCGTTCCAATGTCAACAGATTTACTTGGATTATTTACACCTGAAGTAGGCCGGCGCGTACAACGGTCGAAACGTTGTGAATATAGCAATGAAGATGAGGATAATAGTCCGAATAATGTAAATGATGAAATTCATCATAATACCTTATCTCAGAGATATAGACAGATATATAGGGAGACATAAACATAAAGTCCGGAGCGTACAACGGCCGAAACGTTGTGAATATGGCAATGAAGATGAGGATAACAGTCCGAATAATGTAAATAATGCAAGTAATCATAATACACCATCTCAGAGATATAGACAGATATGTCAACGGATTTCTAAATCTTAAAATGTTGCGAAAACTAAAAAAGGTGCCTTTTTTGACTCTCCTTTTCAAAAACTGTTCAAGTATAATATATTTAAAATACTGCACAGACCTTGAAAATTTAATACTTTATACACGGTGTGTATGTATTATAAAATAATATAATAATGACCTCATTGTAATATTCAATATATATATATATATATATATATATATATATATTAGTGAATATGAATATACATAATTTCCAACGTCGATAACACTACGGGGAGTTTCATGCAGTTAATACAATCTTCAGGTGTGAATCCTGACCCTTATTTATCGTGTTCTTGTGATGGTTCTTCCAAGTTTGTACGCCCAATTTTTAATCACATCACATGAACCACACAGTTAGCTATTAGAATTCACACCTAAATATTGTATTAAATTGAAACTCCGAGTAAGTGTTATCGACGTTGAATATTACTTATATTCACTAGTATCTACTTATAGATCTGTTTCAGAAGATTGTGCACTGTATTTATAACACCTGAGGAATAAACATACTTATGTAAGTGCTAGTATTTGTGTGTGTGTGTGTGTGTACATTTTTCTAGCCTTTCGTAGAATCATGATCTTTATTCAAAATATATGCTCTTTATTCAAGATGAGAGGCCTATAAATCGATATATTCTACTGTTCTAAAACAGCAAAAATATTTTTCAAGATGAAAATATGGCAAAATGTAGAGATTGAGAAATTCTTAATAAAATCAAGAGACGAATCTGCAATTTCATCATCCCTACCCTGGCATCTCAGTTTCAGCCATTTTCCCATTTTCAAATGTGCCTTCCCTGTGCCTCTTCTATAAAAAAACTTTCATGGTAATTGTTCTGATGAACTTTTCTCTATAGCAGCTAGACTTTATGAATTTAAGCGCAATATTAAATTGGCCTCAATGTCTCATCGTTTTATATTTGAAATGGTTAGATGCAACCGTAAGTTTTATGCTGATAGTTTCTTCCATCACACTTCTCGTTTATGGAACACTCTTCCGGCCTCTTGCTTCCCAGTCAACTTTGATCTTCAAATATTCAAATGCAATGCCAGTCGCTATCTCCTGTCCTCTTGATTTCTGTTATTTTATTGTTCTCTCTCCTCAAAAATGTTTTATTTTCCTTATTCTTTCACATTCAGTAACCGCCACCCCTTGTGTCTTAGTGGCTTTATTGCCTTGCTCTGAATGAAATGGATTAAAAAAAGTTATTGAATTTTTATTAGATGAAAAGCTAGCGGCATTATCATTTGACTCGTATTTCTTTCATCTTAATTTCAATTAAGATGAAAGATGTTCTAATCAATTGTTAATGGTGTTGACACTCACAACATTCTTTAAAAAAAGAAATTATACAATGTTTTATAAAACAGCAAATCTGTTATATCAATCGCTGTGTTTTGAAGAAAAATATTCCCTCTGCTTCTAAGGGTAGTAACATCAGGTCAGCTGCTAAGACGAAAGTATAAAACAAATTAATTAAATAAGATGATTTCTATAATTTATCACGATAAACCAACTATGCTTTTGTTGCATTCAGTTTTTTTGTTATTTTCTGAAAATATCTGTTGCATTTCCCACCATACAGCGACTCTTTATGGCGGGAAATACAGCAGACATTCTTCCCGCCATATAACACGTGCCTTTTTTTCATACATCACACTAGATTATGCTTTTCAGAATACAAATTAAAATGATTTTTTTTTTTTAATTTTAAGAATTGGTTAATTGATTTTTTTTACGGTTTATCAACATTCTGTGGGTTATTTCAAATGGGAACATATTTTTTGGATTGTAAAGATATTTCTTTTTTGGCGTGTAAATATTTAACCAACGATAGCTTTTCCAGATACAAGTTCTACTATTTTACCCATAACTGGGGGAAAAGAGATGGCTTCATATCTATCCCGAGCAAATCTCAAGAAATCAAGTCTAATGATAATATTTGGTTTGGCTTCGGTAGATAGACCAATTTATGATTAATTAACGTTTATAAAATTTATTATTTTTTTATTTAGATATTCATTAACTGAAGTATCTGTGTTGGAATGTGTCACGAAAAAATAAATGATTTCGTCTCTTTCTCTCCTGCTGTCGTGGCGACGGACACAGTCTCCACTTCTGAGACTGAAACTGCCCTCCTTCTCATTCCAGCCCTTTACATAGAGCTTGATAACTCACGAGTGGTCACTGGCGGGACTTCCGGAACGTCACTACCTCACCTCCAGCGAAGTTTTTCTCCATCACTACTGACGTGCAGTCCAAGTACATTCGCTCCATCCTGTAGCGGCTCTGGGGTCTTGCACACCAAGCCAAAGCGCTCCAGATGTTCCTTAACCCTCGTTGAAGAGGCTACGTTTTCATTGACGTAAACATCGTCAATGTAGGATGACGTTGCCCTTCGAATTTCCTCATCCTGCGACATGACCACATTCATAATCGCTGACATGATTTTTGGAGCCACATTAAGACCAAATCGCAATCAAGTGAGGCAATATCTCTGTCCTTTTACCATGACAGTCTGAAAGGGTCAGAGTGATCGGTGGACTCGGACTTGGAGGTAGGCCCTTCTTAAATCGAGGGTGGCCACATTGCTCCCTTGCTGTCGCCATTCCCGCAATTTCTGGGCACAAACGTCCGCGTTGGCCGTATATGCATCTACAAAGATATTCAATTCCCTGTAGTCCATGACCGGTCTCACTTTCCCCTTATTCTCTTGCACTATTGCCATCAACGGAATCTATCCTCGAGGCGGTCATAACTCCTCCTCGGGGTACGGCGCAAGCCAGCCGTTTGCTATCCAAAGCAGCAATTCATTTTCGTATTCGCTCCTGATATGCTCTGGAACCGGGTACTCGGCTATTTTATTTTTCAGTGGCGTGAGCGTTCGTCCACCCGCACACTTCCACGTTGCAGTCCATACGCGTCTGCGCTGGTCGAAAGTTGCACTGAAGTCAGGTTCGTTAATCCTCAAGGCAGCACAGATGGGCGGATCAGAAAACTTGACTTCGCCCGCCTCTGTGATGCGTACGCCGCCCAGCTCCTTAATAATATCCATCCCAAGGAGCAGATCAAAACCTAATAACGCGCTGTCCACGACCAACACGCTGACTGTAACGGGGTTACCGTTGTTGATAGTGAGTTTGATGTTTCCAACTCCCCGGCTTCTGAGAACTTTTCCATCAGTCGTTAGTACGTCCATCGTTTGTCTGCTCCACTGTCGACAAATCGAACCGTTCGTGAGTGACCGAGAGCAGCCCGAATCTACTAAAGCGGTACGCGTTATTCCATCGATGCGCACCTTAATCACAGGGAGCGCCTCTTTCATGCTCGGTGCGGAGAAGAGACCGGCTGACGTCGCATCCCCCATTCTATTTCCCGGACACTTAGAGGCAATGTGACCTACTTTATGACATTGCAAACATCGTAGATCGAAACGTGCCTTTCGCGCCGACCCGCTGCGCATTGCTTTGCGTTGATAGCGGCAGTCTTTGGCAAAATGATTCGGCCCAGAGCACCGATAGCAGGTGACATCGCCATGGCGACGGATGGCAGGAGTCGGATCTTCTTTGACTTCAATTGTCTGAACGACTGCGGCCACTGGTTCATCAGCCTCTTTTTCGTCGATCATGATAGCACGGGCTCTGGTCAACAATTGATTGAGCGTCATGTCTTCCATTCTCGATGATGCATGGAGTATCTGCTTAACATGACTAGGCAATCCAGACACGAAGACACAGGTCATCCATTCTTCAGGAAGCGGTGAGATCGGTACACGCGAGCTTCTTTAATTCCGCCAAATATGCGTTTACTGTCTCGCCAGGTCGCAGACGCCGCGCCTGCAATTGGTCATAGGCCACGAATCGGCCAGTTCCAAACGTGGTTAGTAGAGCGTGCTTTATTTGCTCAATGTCACATTTATGTTCTTTGCTCAGCTGCCTATACACAGCAAGGGCGCCGCCTTTCAATCGCAGTGAAGAATCCCTTCAATCTTCGTTACCTCGCATAATTCGCAGACCAGCTCCACCTTTTCGATCCATTCAACCACAAACTGTCCACTCATATCACCACTGAATTCGGAGATCAATTTTATGTCGAACGGTCTTTCCGCCATCTTGCTAGAGACAAAGTAAATGCCGAAATAGCTTGTGTTGGAATGTGTCACGAAAAAGTAAATGATTTCGTCTCTTTCTCTCCCGCTGTCGTAGCGGCAGACACAGTCTCCACTTCTGAGACTGAAAAAAACCCTCCTTCTCATTCCAGCCCTTTCCATAGAGCTTGGTAACTCACCTATGCAAAACACCAACAAGCCAGCTACCAATCACAGTTCCCGCGCCTGCCCACCTCCACTCACTTTGGGGGTTTCAAGTTGACCGACCAACTCATTACAGTATCTTCTTTTTCTATGTGCCGTGTCCCTTCAGGACATTTGTGATGATGGCTTTCCACAATTCCCTGTCCTTTGTTGCTCTTAATAAATTTTGTCTTTTTGTTATCTCCCCTAAAATTTTTTCCGCCATCAATTTATTCAAGCTCACTAGGAAGGTTGTGCTTTCTTTGTCTCTGTCCTTCTTGCCTTGTCTAACCTGTGAGTATCAAATTTTCCAAGCCCTCCTTCCTTATTATGTGCCCTAGAAATTTCAACTCTCTTTCTTACGTTAAGTATAAGCGTCATTTTTATTTTCCATTTTCTCAAAAAACATTGTCGCTGCTCTTCTTGTATGAATATGTATTCATAGCATTCTCAGTATCCTTCTGTAGAATAATATTATTGTTGCGTCAAGTTTCTTCTTCATCTGTGAGGAGATTGTCCAGCATTCACTGCCATATAGGAGGACTGATATTGCATAACAGTTCAGTACTCTTTTCTTTGTTTCTATTGCTTCAATTCTCTTCATCTGTGAGGAGATTGTCCAGTATTCACTGTCATATAGGAGGATTGATATTACATAACACTTCAATACACTTTTCTTTGTTTCTCTTGCTTCAAGTCTCTTCCTCTTTGAGTAGATTGTCCAGCATTCACTGCTTTATAAGGGGACTGATATTACATAACTCTTCAGTAGTCTTTTCGTCGTTGCTTCTCTTCATCTGTGAGTAGATTGTCCAGTATTCACGGCCATATTGGAGGACTGATATTGCATAACACTTCAGTACTCATTTCCTTGTTTCCGTTGCTTCCAGTGCATTCACTACTATATAAAGGGACTGATATTATATAACAGTTCAGTACTCATTTCTTCGTTTTTTTAGGAAATGTTTCTAATTCTTAATGTTTTGCCTAGCATTTGGAAGGCACCTTTTGCCATTCCAATAAGTCTTCAGATTTCAGTGTCACACTTTTCATCGATTCCAAGATATTTAAATTGTACACTTATTTGATTTTGGAATCCCTTTTTAGAAGTTCCTTTGCAGTTTACTCCTTAATAATATGAAAAACAATTTCGAAAAAAGACGATTATTTCTGGTTGCACAATACGCGCACCTTATTGCTTTTTTCCCTTGATACATTGTGTTAATTGCATTGTTTACATCATGAGTTCATGCCTATGACTCAAGTAATAGAGAAAGGCAATTAAATAAAATAATTTCTAACATTGATATTATATATTAACCTACTTTATTTTGAACATATTATTTTTTTCTTAAAGTATTTATAAATTGAATAAAGTTACCTATGAATAGGATGAAATAATTGTAGATTTTATTTTTTCGAATAATGAAGCATTTATTTTAATTAGATTTCGTATGAAAGTCGTCTTACTTGTGGATAGACCGATGTAACGGTTAACGAAACACCGATTTCGAATTCAGGCGGAGTTTATTACGTACAGTTTTGTACTAAAATCCTTGAGAAAGGTCCAAATCCATAACTTCTCCTTCATCTATGGATTAAATAGCAGGCCTGACAGGACTCTCTTTCCTAGAGGTGGCATCCAACCGAGAAGAACGAAAACTCGGCAGGGGTTAACCAGTCTTAAGTGGGATGGCATCCGTTAGGTGACATTCCCCTAGTTACATCAGATCTGCTATGGAGACGGAACATGTGGTCAACTTACGTCTCTTGTGGGTTACTGCAATGTTATCAGTACTCTTCTGGCATTTTGGTTTCAGTTACTTTCCAGTGACGTAATGTAGCTTGTTGGTGCATTTTCCATAAATATTTTCATACTAACTGTTCTAATGAGTTTTCCTCTTTCTCACTCCAAATTTATTGGCAGCTAAGTCTCATCGTTTTACAGTTAAAATGGCGAGATGTAACCGTAGGTTCTATGCTGACAGTTTCTTCCTCTGCACTTGTGGAAGTCTCTTCCGGCCTCTTGCTTTCTTATCTACTTTGATCGTTATCTTCTGTCTACTTAATTCCTGTTCTTTTTATTGTTCTCTCTCCTTAATAACATTTTCCTTTTTCTCATATTCTTTCACACTTAGTAACCTCCTTGCGTCTTAATGGCTTTATTGTTTTGCCTGGGGTGAAATGAATGTTTTTAAAAAGTGCTTTTCAACTGCTCCGAATAATTTCAATACTTCCGCGTATAAGTTTGAATAATGCCGTCACACATGTTTACACGTTTCAAAATAATGTCACACAAACACAAAATCAGAAAAAATATATTGATTAATTAGATTCTTTTTCAGATAGACGTTGTTCGAATAAAAAAATGAAAACAGCGAAAAATGTCTTTAGCGTTGAGGTCAAGCGTCCATATTTATTGTTTTGAGTTTATCCAGTACAACCGCCCTGTCGGCTGGGGCTGTAGAATACGCCGTCTGCAACTCTACAGAGGGGTAAGACGGCGTATTCCCAATGGGGCGTCCTGGGTAAGACG